>JARJCN010000100.1:0-151197 GCA_029282135.1 Mycena belliarum | reverse complement strand
TCGGGGGTACTGACTTGGTGGAGGGACGTTTTCTAGCGCCGTGGCCGCATAAATGGGGTATGTCGCTCGCTGCGCGTATGCGTTGGGTGGTCCGTAGTTGTTTTCTCCGCCGTTGCGCACCACTCTCGCGAGGGATTGCATCTCCACCCTTATCTGACTGTTCATCTTCTGGAAAGCTTCGTTTAAGTCGACCATTTCTTTCTTTATGAAGGACGCGTCCGGCGCCGAGTCGTCAACCGCCGATGGTCCGTCGAGAATGTAGTTGGCGGCTTTGACGACGTCCTCGATATCGTAGGGATCGTCGCTCGGATGAGTCGGTGTGACGATTTGAGCCTCTGGTATATGCGGTTCCTGAAACGCTTTTCCAGCCCCTTGGGATACGCCCGTTTTTCCTCCAATGTCGTGAGTTTGCCTTCCGTGATGAGGTGAACGGAAATCGTCTTGAAGCGGCGATGGTATTCGGAGAAATCCTCCTTTGCTTTGATTTGAACGAGCTCCTGTTCCGTGACAAGATTGTCGAGGTCCTTCAATGTGAACATCTTTTTCCCATCTGCGCCTGGGTACAGTTCGGCGACGACTTTCTTGAAATCGTCCCAGGTTTTGGTCTCGGGTTTCATCACGCCTTTCCATAAAACCTCGGTTTCGCGCTGCACGTATCGTAGGGCCATGCGAATCTTGTCTTCGTTGCTGGTCCTCTCAAGTGATTCCGCTACTTCTTCGACATCTTCCCAGTAGCGGGTCAAATTCAGCGGTTTTCCATCGAACTCTGGCGCTCCTCGCGCCCCGCGTCCCGGTGCAATTTTGGTCATTTTGCGCGTTCTGATGGGTGGTTGGATTTCGGTGGGTGGAGATTCTGGTGGCGACTGTGGGTCGGGAGAGTTGGTGACGGAACTCTCTTCCGAGAGGGTGTTAGACGTTGGTTCCTGGGTCGACGGTTGGGTCGAGGAAAATGAAGCTCCGAGGAAAGGGTCTTTCTTCGTCTAGCTCGGACGCTTGTGGGGTAAGAGGGGAGTCGGCTGTCGCGGGGACTGCTACCAACGGCGACTGTGCGGTGCTGATGGAGGATGTGGGGTCGTTCTCGGCGAGGGTTATTTCCTGGAAAACGTTGCGCAAGCGTCGTTCGTGTCGGAGGGATCGGTTTCGGATTTGCTCGGATATGCGGGCTGCTTCTAGTGCTTTAATCCTTTGGAAATCCACGGTAAAACCCCCTCGCGGTGGGCTCCAGTTGTGATGCGGACTGCGGCGCTACCGAGGGAATGGGTGTGGGTTTCGGTCGGTGGCCTGTTCGTCCTCTAGGGGGTTTGTAAGAGCGTGGTCCCTAGGGCGTCTGGCACGTTGTAGGCAGGCTTATAGGCAGTGAAAACCGCGGGTGTGTGTGTGTGCGTGGGTTGGGAGCGCGAGGCTCTTGTGGTTTTGTGTGGAAAACCGCGGTTGGCGCAGGAAAGTCGCGGTTTGCCGGGCTATGTCAGTGAAGAATACGGTGTAGAAAGTGAAGATACCTGTTCCGCTAGGACGCAATGTCGCCGATGCGCTCCTTCAGAACCTCCAAAGCCTCAGTGCTTCGACCTAATCCAATGCCTCTCCCCTTTGAACGGGGCACGTGATCGTGTCGGTGGGCGAACCAAGGGGTTCGCTCGCGAGTGACTTTGACGTCAACGGTCTCCGGTGCGGAGGGTGAGTCCGGTCGTTTGGTAGACGATTTGCTAGGGGGAAATCCGCGGTCGAACCCTTCCACTACGACACGGAAGGACCTGTGTAGGAAGAAATGTCGCGACGCGGTGCGGGGTGTGTGAGCGCGAGCCTGGTGGCTTTTCAGGCTGCGTGAGGGTGGGAGTAGAGTGCCTTGGAGGACAAGCTTTGAGATGCGAAGAAGGTGTGGTCGTGGTCAATCCTTATTGGTGTGGGTTTTAGATACACAAAGTAGTGGGGGAGAATCCTAGCCCAGGAGTGAACTACTGAAACGCCCCTCCCTTGCCTGTCCTTTATGCCTTGCTCGCACCGCCTTCTCGAGACGCGCGTCCCTCAAGATCCGCCCGTCCGAGCTTCTGGTGTTTGAGGCTGACAGCTTGAGAGCTTCTCTGTGGAGAGGAATGTCGCGGGTGAGCGACCAAGTCGCGGTTGTTCGGTGTTCGTTGGTGGTTTTCTTTGTAGTGTGGTGTTCGCGCCGTCGTTACGCGGCTAGGCGGCGCTTGGCGATCGCGATTGCGTCGGAGGAGAGCGTGGTCGAGGTGTGCCGAGGTCCCAAGGTCCGGAAACCGCGTGCTCCCGTTGCTCATGGCGCTCAAGTCGGTCGCGGATTGTGGTGGTATTCGTCATGTGTCGCCCTCGTTTGTGGTGAGGCCGGCGTCGGTCGTGGTTTGTCGAGGCTCGGTCGAGAGCGTACAGTCTTGAGCGCGGGGTGTGAAAACCGTGGTTTTTGTAGAGAGCGAGATAGGGGCTGGTGGTTGGTTTCGTGGTTGTTGTGGCCTCCGTGGCGGCCGTGTGGGTGGTCATCGGGACCGTTTCAGGGGATCGCGTGGGCATGGTTGGTACTTGTTGTGGGTGTGCGAGGAGCGGCGAAGTGGGGATCGAGTGGAATTGTCGCGACATTGCGTTGCCGGATTAGGAAACCGTGGTTGCTCGTTCGGGAAATACGGGCAGTGTCGTGTTGTGCGTGTCGTTGTGGTGGTTTCTGTGACGCTGTGCCATAGCCAGAGCACCATGGGTGCTCACAGCGGTGCAGCAGCCTGTCAAACCCATGCGGGCGCCGCCGACCAAGTGCAAAGGCACCGTGCGCCGCGGTGGCACCACGGCCGCCGCGCCCTCTCCGTCTGCGCCAGACATCGCTGAGGACAAGGAGTTGGGTGACAGCGGTGGCGCGACCACGGCGGTGGCGGGCGCCTTTTGCGGGGCACTCGAGACACTGTTCGCGACGCTCGACGAGATGCAGGCATGGCACGTCTTCTGCGGGAACCCCAACGATGCGCAGCTGCCCAACCAGCTCGAGGGGCACTCCGTCAAAGGGCAGGTGCGCTCGGCAGGGCTCACGCAGGTGGCGCAGCGGTGCGCGCGTGTGTATGAGGTCGGGATGTTGCTTGCGGAGTTCTGCGCGCGGTATGGGGAGGGGCTCCAGATGCGCGGGGCTACAGAGGGAGGAGAGCGGGAGCGCATGGCGCAGGCACGGACGGCCTTCAATCTCGGGGAGGGCGAAGTGGTCATGGGGACCCAAAAGGTGTGTAATCTGCTCTAGATTCTGGCTGTTGTACTCATCCCCCGCAGGTCTACCTCTCGCAAGCTGCGTTCCACAAGTCTGTGGACCTCATCTGCTCGCCCGATGTCAAGGAGCAGAAGCGCGACCGAGGCGGGGCTCGATCCCCATGGCGCAGACAGGGGCATCGGGCGGGGACGGCGGGCGGGACGGTGTACCACAAACGTGACGACGTGTGGGCAGATGGCGGAGGTCTGCATCTGTACAGGTAAGTAAGGCTTTGTGTGTAGAGGTGCCATGCTATGACTTACCCTTGCAGGCGGCGATCGACGCGAACACATTCGCACGACGTATTGGCGATGTACGCATCTGCAACTGCATGCGCGGGGATCACGCGAACGGACGCGGAGGAACGGAGGTCAGGCAAGCGGACGACGGGCTGCAGCTCACGCGTTCCGGCCCGTGCACCAGAATCGCGAGGGGCGGAGCAGTGTGGAAGATTGTGGGTTAGTCGCACAACTTGTTCTAGTAGTGTCAAACATGTCTCAATATGATATAATACTCGGCATAAGGGCATATAATTCATAGGGCATAGAAGCAGAAGACATAAAAATCAAAGGAGTGCATGGTAAGGCAAACTATCAGCGCTCAGCGCTCAGTCATCACCCATCGCTCTGATCCATATCTTCGCCGCTGCCAGGTCCGTCCTCGTCGTCCTCCTGGTCGTCCTCGGCCTCGGCCTCGTCATCATTCAGTGTGCCATTCTCCCGCATCTGCTCTACCTCCTCATCGGAGGGGAGCTGATACCAAGTCATCACCTCAGCACCGTAGATGCGCATGAAGGTAGCATCATTCATTATCTTGAATTTGTCAGGTACTCTACCTGCGACCCAGTGGTGAGCCGCTGGGAGTGCAATGCCACTCTCACGGTAACGCGCCCGAAGTTCAGCAGGGAGCTTGTTGAACTCGGTCGGATCGAACCAGTCAAGGGGGACGCGTCGAGGAAGGTGAGCGGTGATGGAAGATGGTTGATCATCTGCGACTATCTTGCGAGTGCGCTCCACAACCCTGCCATTCGACTTTGCCACAACATCACGATCTTGGTCCACAATGCGCACCCAGGCAGTGGCGTTGGCACTCCGAACCGGCTTGGGCTTGATAATGTAAAAGCCATCGGCGGGATCGTACTCGTCGTCACTGTTGCAGAACGACTCAGATGTGAGAGCGCAAACCCGTTCGGTCCAGCCATCGCCTAAAACCTTTTTTGTGCGTGCTTTTCCGAGCTAGAAAATGTGAGATAGGGAAATTTAATAAGGACATTTGACGCACCGCGCTGCGGCGCTTGTATGAGTCAGTGCGCTGTGCATGCGCGACCACCGATCCTGCCATCAGACTCTCCTTCAGAATCTTGGGTTTGACGACCGAATAGATGTAGTGGCGAAAGAGTCTGGTCAGGAGGGGAACATCCTTAACTCTGGTGAGATCGGGGCTCAAGCGTCGGTAGGCCATAGCAGTTGCGACGACCTGGAAGGTTCGGATTGCGACAAGCTCGTGCGCGCGGTTGTAAAGGCTGTCAGGAGTCCCACCGATTACATCAGGCCTCCACTCGAGCAGTCCAGCGGAGAAAATGCCGGAGAATATAGTGGTAAGGTGATGCTCTTTAACGCAAAGGATGTTGTTGATAATTGGAGTGCGGCGGCGAGTCTGGATACTCGTTCGCAAGGCAGAGATAGCAGCAGTAGTGTCGGCATCGTCGTAGGTCTGGGTCGAAACAAACTCATCCCACTGGTCGGCAGTAGCAAAGCGTCTTTGAAACGCTGCCACTTGAGCCGGAGATGGTGGTTTGGGGACATCTGTGGACGTGTAGATGCCCCACATGATCTGGGTGTGAAGGTTCACAGCAGGCTATATACTCTGTGAGCAAGCGGCAAAGAATCTTGAGTAAGAAACCTCACCTGTAAACTCTTCTCCGATGCGGTAAGGCCTGATTTCTTGGTCAGACGTGTTTCATCTCGGCGAGCCTGCTTCCGCTGTTGCTCTGGAGGCTTGGGCGGAGTTTTGTTGGCTTTCTTGCGAGGACGTGTATCATCGTCTGGAGGTGTGCGCTCCTTGCGCTTGCCGGCGCGCGCCGATGAAGGCCCAGCTTCAGAGGGGGGAGGCATCGTCAATGGGTGTTGCAAGAGAAGAGGTGATCGTGCTCACCGCCCCAAATACTCTCCTGCCTGCTTGAGCATGTAGATGTCGCGTAGCGGGCGCTGAAGAGAGACAAAGGGAAATTAAGTCACGTGACCGAGATTCTGTCACTCATGTCAAAGTTGTCATTGATCATAATGATTTGTGTCGTGCACATGTTGTCGAGGTGCACCTTTGGTGCACAGTTTCCAGCCAAGCTACAGAGTACTTGAACCATTGATTGGGTAGAATTCGTAAGGTAGGATCCCATAGCTCAACATGTGACCGTGTTTCGAGCAGACCCAAAGCAGACCAAGTGTGTGAATCATGATTATTTCCCAGGATTGGCATTTGACAGCCCATGTGGTAGACATGCCTACTGTGACGCACAGTGACATACTACCAGCTCCCATCCAGCTCCGCGGCAGCTCCGGGGGTGTTCCCTGACGACTGCTTCTAAAGCAGCTGATTTCTAGCTTCCACGGGGTTTGCCCCCGGTGAGATCTGTACTCCTTGGTGGAACGTTGTCGCGCTACCAAGGACTATGCTGCTCTTCACCTCCATCGTGCGTCTCTTCTCCCTGTGCTTAACTTTTTTCATGGTTCAAGTAGCTTCGATACGACGAACCAAGGAAAAGGACAAGCTCCGTGCATTTCTCGACAAACTCCGCCCGGCCCTAGTGAATTACGTCGACGGCATCGATGAGTTCACTCGTTGGACGCCTGATCCATATCTTGAGGGCGACGCTAGCATCGTGGCACACTTGGAGTCTCTGGACATTCCAGCTGTGGGGAAGAAGCCCAGTCTCCTAATTCACGACCTCGGACGATTTCAAAACGAGCCCAAACTCAAGAACCGTGTCGATGGCATTTTTCGAAGAAATTCGACCACGCGAGTGATCCAGTCCTTGCCTTGTCGCCATCTTATCCTCGTTGCAGCTTCCTTGTGAACACCTCGGGCTCCGGTAAAACAAGGCTGTCGTTCGAGGGCCTTTGCTGTCACTGGGGATTTTATTTCATCGTGGCCCGTGACGGGAACAACCTTGGATCAGCTGATATTGGATCGGGGCTCTACGAGACACTTGACTCGCGCACAGACTTCCAATGGTACCTTCCTTCCGAAGGGTCCCTGCGCTTTTCAACGTTGTTAGCGCGAAACATCAGAATCACAGATGAGAGGTTTAGTCTGGTTCTACTCGCGCGCCTGCTTATCTTCCAAATCTACTCCGAGATCATCAAATCGAAGGGCATCGCTGAAGGGCATAAGCTCAGGTGGCTCCTGTTCCAATTGCTTCCACGGCTTCCAGGACACTTCAGTCACGACATTTTAGCGGACGCCAAGTCTCGGGCCATGCAGCTATCCCCGGAGGAACGGCAGGATCTCATGGCGGTTGTGTTTGAAAAACTGCGAAACATCTACGGCGATCAGTTCCACCTGTTCTATGTTTTAGACGAAGCTCAGCTGGTTTCACGAAGACACACCGATATGACGGTCCGATCCGGACAAAAATACCCAAAAATACCGATGTATACGTTCGGCATCGATGCGCATCGGTGCGCATCGATGGGCATCGATGCGCGTTGATGTGCATCGATGCACATTGATCTGCATCGATGCACATTGATCTGCATCGATGCGCATCGATGCGCATCAATAATTATCAATGTCATCGGCTATCAGGGGGCCCTCTGCATCGATGCCCACCGATGCGCATTGATGCGCACCGATGCGCATCAGTGCCCATCAATTACGGGCCCAGGGTGTTTTTGTGTGATCGACACATATTTTCCAGTCATGCGCAAGGGATTTGGTCCGTATGCCACACGGATAAGGCAATTTGCGGGAAAGGCAGGCACCAGTTCAGTGAAGGGGACAATGATATGAGCCTGGGTATGGCATACAGGGGGAGTAAATACTTCCCTTTGAGGACCACTAGTGATGCAGCAGCTGAGGGACAATGGAAGAGGTGCGATAAGTCGCTTTGACCGGAGACACGTGAGCAGTCCAAAAGCGGTATCATTACCAGGAAAAGATAAGTTCCTGTGTAAATATGGGGGGAAAAAGTACCAATATTCAGTCTGAAACTCTTGTAATTTATTCAAATCTTGTTGAATTTGCTCAGAACCGCTGGGCATCGATGCACATCCATTAGCATCGATGCGCACCGATGTGCATCGATGCGCACCGATGTGCATCGATGTGCATCGATGCGCATCGACCCCAACTTGTTTTACTTGCTTTTTGTCCAGATCGGACAGGTATAGTAAGCGTCCATTCGTAAACTAACTTGAAATATTCCAAGTCGACGTCCGAATCTGACTCACGGGCGCAAACATGTTAACCGTTAGCTGACATGCAACGCACCGATGCCTTTCACTCGCAGCGCACACTGCCTCCAGCGTCTTCCGTGCCGCTGATGTACCACGGTGACTCTCGGCCCTGGCAATCCTTCCTTCGTATGTCGACGCTCCAACTGCAGCCCTCGAACCGCAACGAGCCTTGTCCGAACCGTGCGCTGCTGACAACGTCGCGTCTCCAGGATCCCCCGCATGCCTGGCGTCAATCTCCTCATCCTCTTGTCGCGCAGCATGATGCAGGTTCTCGGGGTGACCTTCCTCAATGAATGACACGATCCAGTGCCTGAGCCGCGGTGTCTGGCACCTTCGCTCTACCTCCGAGCGTAGCTACGTCGACGAGGGGTCTAATGAGACGCAAAGTGGGGCATCCCGCCGCGTCCAAGGTGCCAGGGTCACCGAAGCCACCGGTACACCTCTTCCCTCCCCGCAGACGTCTTCACGGCTCCTAAACGAATGTTACAGTCGCCCCTGTGCTTTCCGTCGCATCTCCGACGCCTTCGGGTCAGCAGCAAGTCTCGCGTCTCTTTGCCTCTAGCTCGCCGCATGTCATTTCCAGTCCCTGCACCGTTTGCGCTTCAATCGGTCATGAGGTCGATTGACCTCCGGGGCCCTCCAGACGCCGCGGTCATTGACTACTTTGCCATGGAAGTCGACGCTGGCTTCGCCGTTGCCACACGTACGCCTGGTGGCCTAGCGTCTTCGCTACCGCTGACGCGCCCTTCCCTCCCCCCAGCCCTGCACCGCCGCATACCTCTTTCCGCGCCCCAAGTGCGCGTTGCCTCAGATCGCCTCTCCTCCGGGTCACCCCGGCCTTGGTGTCCAGCCCCAAAGGACACACATACGCATACGGCGTCTCCCACAGGCATGTCCCTCCCTCCGTTCCCTTCGTTCATGCATTGTTGTTAAGCCGGGCTCCATTTTGTTTGCAGAAGCAAGCAGCATGTAGAACTCGGACCGGACGTCTGACAGCAGTAAATGGGTCGCGGCGAAGAGCGCGCTGCCGCTGCCGGGCGCTGTGACCGGTATAGGTCGAGTGTCAGCGTTGTTGCGAGCGGTGCGCCAAGCTTCGATGCCTGATTTCACATTGCGTTTATCTCGACAGCAGATGCGGTGGAGGCGGGTACAGAGCGCGCGGGAGTCGGACGCTGAGCGAACAAAGTCTCGTCGGCAGTAGACGGTTCGACACGGCGCCTTCTCGTGCTCCCTCTGAGATGCCCACTCTTCTCAGGTGCTGTGGCCGAGGGTTACAATCCTGCCAGTAAGATGACCTCCTCGCCTGCGCGCCGCTTGCGGGCCAATGTCGTTTCTGTCAGATCCGGCTGGCGCTACTACGGGCAATGATAACGAGGCTGCGCCAGACTAGACAGCGTGCTCGCTCCACCTCAGCGTCCGCTGCTGGACTCTGCTGCGCTTGCTGTAACGATGGCGGACAGGAAGGCCCTGAACCTCATATCCTGCACACGGCCGACCGACTCTGTAGGTCATGTCTCGTGCCCTACCAGCCGCATCTCTCAATCATCAAGTCGAGCAGCTCCGAGATCTGCTGCATCGGGAAATTGGCGGAACAGGTCCTCGCGCAGTCAGCCTCACCGAAGCATGGCCAGCAGCCCAGAAGTAACACGACTATCGCTACCACCACCATGCCGACCCCCCGGAAGAAGAATGTTGGTGTTCTGATTATCCGAAGGACACGTTGCCACCAGCCGCGCGTTGCTCAACGGAGTATGAGAAGGATGCGGACGTGCGCGGGACGCTGAGCGAACAAAGACTTGTCGGCAGTAGACGGTTCGTCCCAGTGCCGTCTTGTGCTCCCTCTGAGATGCTCAATTTTCACAGGCGCTGCGGCCGAGGGCTCCGATGCTGCCAATATGACCTCCTCGCCTACGCGCCGCTTGCGGGCTAATGTGGTTTTTGCTAGATCCGACTGGCGCTACTGCAGGCAATGATAACGAGGTTGCGGTAGAGCAGACGGCGTGCTCGCAGGCGGCTCCTGTCAGGGGATTCGTTATCCTCATGAGGTCCACAACATCAGCGTCCGCTACTGCCCTTGCTGAACCGATGACGGACAATGAGGTGGTTTTCGACGAAGCGTGGCCAGCCGCCCGGAAGTAACACGACTATCGTTGCCACCGTTAAGCCGGCCCCTCATAAGAAGAACACTGGCGTGAAGAATTGGTACCGCGACAATCGCTCAGAAGTAATTATCGTGCCACTCAAAGGTCCGTTCCCCGCTGTTTCGTTACACCCTCATTACCTTTTCTGAAGCATCGACGCAGCGCAGGGCAACTCGCCTCTTGCTAAGCGCGCGCTGCCTCGTGCATCTCAGTGGCCGCATTCGCATCCGCATCAGCAGGACGCGCTAGTAAACCCTCCCGCTTCCATCACCACTTCGGCAGACGCCGCGTCGCCACCGGCCATGCAGCGCTCAATGTAGGATGAGAAGGATGTGGACTGCTGTCCGCGCCTGGCACCGGGTGAAGAAGGAGCTTGCGACGCCGCCTTAGAGGACTCTCCATCAGGTCACGAAGACGATGAACTCAGCAGCAAGACTCATTGCAGATGAACCACGATGGCCTGCCCCTGGGTGCTCGTATACAGACGATCACGATGCTGGGTCGTAGACGCAGGCGGGCAGCCATATGCATAATGGAGTGTTGCGTACGGGCAGCGCACATCGCCAAGAAACGCGCCCCACTTCTCATACTCGATACATCCCGACGGGCAGCGGCGCAAATCCGTGGCATTCTTCGGGATGCGCCTGAACTTCGGGAGGCGTTGGGACATCGAGGGGTCGGCCCTTTGCCTATTCGCTGACGGGAGGGCCGCACGATAGGCCAAGCTGGGGCTCCCGGGTGGACACATACGTATCGTGGCTGCTGAGCCTTCTTCCCGGTGGCGGACTGTCCAACATCCACCCTAATGGAAAGCCCTAGAGTTTCATCCAAAGCGCGTCCTCGCGATTGGACCTCCGACCCCCTCGCTGACCTGCGTCCGCAGCCAATGGTCGCCAGGATCTCGGCGTTGTGTCTGCATTCACTTGCGCCCTGCTCGCAGATGTCGCCAGGCGCTGCATCGAAGATACGACAGCTCTGCCTCAGCGCATCGCGGACCCGCCCACGAGCGCCGCCGAGGAACTACTCCGTCGCCGGGTGTACATCAGCTCCTGGACCACGCACTCTGGAAGGAATATTGCCATGAATGCACTCCGCTAGCGATGTTTTGGCCGCCGATAATGTCGTGGATTGTGACAATGACTCTGATCCCGCCCGTGACGCCCAACAAATGCGGCGACGATAGCCCGCGCTTGCCACGTTTTGTGGCCTCTAAGGCTCTACTGCTCTACTGAGCTAAAACCATAGATCGACTGTCGCCTGGATGCCGAAAGTGCTCAATTCGATTCAATTCAATTCACTCAATTTCCGTTAGAGCGCATGCGGGCCTTGGGGCTCATGTCGCGCGATACATAAGACAGTACGGTAAACTAGCGTTCGCGCGACGCGGAGGGAGAGGCGCGGTGGGGTCATATAGGTGTAGGTATTCGTAGATGTGCTGTAAGGGACTCGTGTTGTTGCGAATCACCCCCTTTGTCACGGTCGCTTAGACTATCACCACCCTGAGATGGGTGGTGGGCTCACGGACAGCTTGCTCATGCTAGGAGCGGTTCTTTCTCTGTACGTAGAATTCCGCCCAGGTCAAGACTGTCATCTGCCCGTGTGCGTTGAAGCCTCTAAAAATGCCTTATAGTAGTTTGCTCCAGCACAGCTCATAAAGCTTGCGAGAAGGAAAGGGGTGTTATGAGGACAACCGGTCCCTATCGCGTTGACAAAGAATCAACACACGATCCAAAAGTTCCGATACGGGGAGTCGAACCCCGGGCAAGTGCGAATCCTTGATACTAGAGACCTTGAAAGGCACCTATGTTACCGCTACACCATGTCGGATATATAGACGATGGCCGTTGTCTACCATCAGGTGCGGTTGTGAGTACCAAGCTCACAAGTAAAGTACTACAAATAGAAACCTGGCATACAACCCAGTCCAAGGCACGCGCAAAGCCACACAAGATGCAGCCGGGTATAATTCAGAGTAGATTACAGATTAGCGATAAATACAACGTGCACCGCACACCTCTAACCATAGCCAAAGACGGCACCAAGCATCTCCTTCCACCCTCGCTTGATCATCACGCCTGCACCGGCGCCGTACTCGAGCGCGAGCCACTCCAGGTACCGCGCATCCATCCCGCTCATGGGCCCAAGCTCAAACGCCGCCATATCCTTCGACGTCAAGCAGATCGTCTTCCCGGGGGCAGGGTTCTGGGGTAGGAAGGGCGCCAGGACCGAGAGCTGGAAGCCGGTGTGCGCATGCAGGGTTTGCAGAAGCGACAGGGTCGTGAGGATCTGCCCGTCCCGGCGCGCGGTGTCATACGGTTCCCCCTCACCTTCATCCTGGTCTTGTGCTTTCTGCGCCGCGGTCCCCTTGCCCTTCGTACTGGCAGAGACAGGCGCCGTCACGGTCGCCCTGCCGCTGGACCACGACACGCCGCTGGACCGGCGCGTAGCTTTACTCGTCGTTGGGCTGAGTCCACCCCCGCTCCCGCTCGGTCCGACCCTGGGCCCGCCCTCGATGCCCATCCCCACGCTGCGGACGTACCCACCCGGGCTCGTCGCCGCCTCGGCAGAGAGCGCGCGCAGTGTGAGGTCATCGTCGCCCTCCAGCCTAACGCTGCCCCAGTTCGCCGCTCCGTGCGCGGTTGAGTACGAGCTAGCAGAATTGCCTCGCCAGGAGCCCATCCAGAGCCCCGCGCAGATAACACACACGTCCTCGTACACACGCCACGCGTCCGTCCATGCCGTAATCGCGGACGCCGCTGTGCCCTTGAAGTTTGTGTCTCCGCCTGGGGAGCAGCAGGCGTGGCCGTGCGCCGCGGACGCGTCGAGCTGCAGGATCCGGTTGAGCTCGTTCCACTGTGTACGTGATGAAAACAGATAGGCATGGCACGAGCGGGCTACGTACCAGCTTGATGTCGCTCCATGCAAATCGGACGACTGACAGACGGTGCGTCGGCCCCCGGGCGGGAGAGGTGGGCTGCACCGGTCGCGACGAGTAGAATGTCGGCCGTGTAGCCTTATTAGGCGTGGATGTCGTCAAATCTATCAGTAAGTCGTAGCAAGACGGCTTCTCCAAGAAAATGGCATCGGTCGTACCTGGAAGTGGTGTCAGAACTGAAAGCATATGGCTGAGGAAAACCCACATGCGACCCAGCCTCGACCGGTGGTTCCCTCCTGATGTAGTCTGTCCAAGTCATTGAGGGTCACCATCCCAAGGACGCTGATGCCATCCTTGCATTTGCCGTGCAAGCGTGAAGAAGGGGACCCGGGGGATGTATCATATTCTACTTGGTGCTCGTAGGCCATATCCGCTGCCACTTGGCAGAGGATGGATGCAGCCTCGACTGGAGGTAGCGTGTAGATAAGGATCCGCCGCCGCCCAACGACATGCTTGTAGAGGGTCAATGAGGAGGGGCCGAGGATCCTTAGGAGATGAGGGAGGTGCACTGTCGGGTTCTGCTCCGTGAAATCGTCGTCGAGCTAGTGACTGTCAGAACATGCGCAAGCGGAGGAGAGGCAGCGCACCCGTTCTAGAAGCTCGTGGCTCCACCCATTCCAGTCTCCCGCCCCTCCAAGGTCGGCCCGAACGACCCTTCGCTCATTGAAGAACGCGCGCGCCGGCTCCCAGTCGCTTTCGACCGGTACGAGGGATGCGGAGCTCTCGAATTGAGAGTAGATCAGCGTAGTAAGCTCCTTGAGCGCGGCGGTGTGTTTCCAGGGCCGAGGGCGGGCAGACTTGGCCAAAAGGATGCCTAGGGACGAGAGGCGGAACCCTCTGTGCCCCTTATCGACGGTCTTCCGGCGCCGGAATACACAGACACCCCGCTGCCCGTCTTTCATAAAATACCTAAGGAAAGTCAGCATGAAGGGCCAGGATATACACAGTAGCTGGCACAGGAAAGACGCGCGCGATATCAGCTTCCGCAGCGCCGCGGACCCGCTTCTCCAGGTCAAGCACTGACACCCAAGACCAGTGAGACATGCAAAATCTGGCGCAAGGGTCCTGCACCGAGGCTGTAGATGCGACGAAATGTCGGCCGGAGGGAAGAAGCAGATAATAAACGCACACTACATCCTCCTCGACAAGATGGAGTCCACTCGGAAGGGCGCTGAACTCCAAATTATCGAGATTCAAGTCTGATATTTTGCGGTCAGAAAGCGAGTTGTGTCAGCCCCCACTACAGTACTCACCATCGTTTGCTTTCAATGACCAGTCAATGATGTTCCCTTGCGTGGGATGAAACGAGGCATGGAAGATTGCAACTGCGCGTGGATCGATGAGATAATTGGGGACAGAGAAAGCATTTATCCAACCTATGTCTTGTGGGGGCCGTCCCTTGGAATCCAGGGAGGACATGAGTCGTGGTGGTTGGAGGAAGCACTCCAGATAGCCGAGTCACGCCGCACTGACGTGACCCTTCCTTGACCCGCCGTGTACTATAGTACTAGTAGCCCCATGTCGCAGCCTCAGCAAGTTAGCGTCACCGACTTAGATGTCTCCCAGCTCGCAGATGTTCGCCGGCAGCTTGAAGAGGTGCCTTCCGTACACTTGTTTGCGCAAAAGACCTACCTGATCGCGGCGTCCCAGGAGCTGAATCATCTCACAAACTCCTTTGCGCAGCTCAAGCAAGCTCAGTCGAAATTCAAGGCGTGCATAGAGAATGTTGCTGAGATAAAACCCGCGAATAAAGGTAGCTCTGTGGCATCGCAGCCTCCGCCGGACTCACGCGATGTCCGTCCAGGCAAAACTATCCTCGTGCCTTTAACAAACTCGTTGTATGTCCCCGGGAAATTGTCCGACCCAGATCATGTCATCGTCGACGTCGGGACCGGCTATTTTGTGCAAAAGGTACGTGACGGCCGCCTTAGACTCTCGCTCTTCGCCTGTTTATTCAGGTGTCCCAGACGCGCGAGCAGGCACAGAAGCATTATTCTGCGAAAGTAGCATACATCCAGACCAATCTGGAGACACTCGAAGAGACGATAGGAAAAAAGCGGGAGAACATGGGCTATCTAGTCAATGTAATGCAGTCCAAGCTGCAGCAACAGCCTGCTTCGTGAGCCGAATCCATGTCCAGATCATATCTCAGAGTCATTGTGCTGCAGTCACAATTTTATGGACTTCGCGCCTATGAATTCGCTTTGACTTGGCCCTTGCGGAAGGACAGCGACTTCTTTGGTGTTCCAAGTGTTCTCACCCTCTTTCCGGTGCTCATCTCGACTCGGGATCGATCTCAGACTCTACAGCCCGGGGCCGCCCCTGTCGCTTCGTGCCTCGTCGGTCACCGTAGCGGTCCGCGGAAACAGTCGCGTCCATCATCTGACAACTCAACGTGTCCCTGGAAAGGCTCATCCAAGGTGATTCCCGGTGACGTGTTCGAAAGCGACCTGCTCTTGAAAGACGCGTCTAAACGAAGGACTGTCAAAACTTTGCACGTCCAGGTGCCCGAAGGTGCATGAGGTGCGTTTAAGAGGTTGAGCGCATGTTTATGCTCCCTAGCGAGACGGAGGTAATGGAATGGATAAGGGGAACGGATGATCGACTGAAGCCTCAGCAGTGAACTGACTTCGACTGAGGGATGTAACGAAATGGCATCATGAGGAACACCGTCAGCTGCAGAGGTACAAGTGACAGGTTCAATTCTAGTTTCAGTGTTAATGGCCGAGTTGCTGCGCACGGTGGCATCTAGACATATTAGCATCATATGCATATTATACTTACTAATGCCCAGAACACGGCATACAGCCCTCTGTCAGACCGGGGTCAGATATCGAAAAAAAATCATCCCATAATATCCATGCAACCTATGAAGGTAGTACTAATATGTAAATATCAAACCAACAACTGACTCAGACTGGTGGCTTGAGCAATAAATTACAGTGTTTAAGGACTTGTGTTTTACAAGGAAAAATGTTGCATGTGTTCCTGCAATACTCAGGCTTGAGTATTTCTAGTCACCATGATAGGTAGGCAGGTATAGGCATATTCCGGCACGGTCTCGTTAAGAAACAGCCGGTGCCTGGACTACATACACAGCGTCAAATGCATGCTAATAGTAGTTTACAGTTTCAGTGTCAAAGCAGGGCTACATACAAAAACCAACTATGTCCCGAAGATCCAGTTGTGATCACATTGGTGACAATGATCTAGATGCCTTCCTTTTACCATAAGACTTGGACAGTCGAGTTTCTTCATCTCGAAGTTCACCAGACTCCGGAATAAAGAATGGTGAGCTGGATGCTGAATCTTCACTAGGAGGAGGAGAACTGGCATAGGTGCTAACTGAAGCCTCTTGCAAGGTAACTCCTGATCCCTGGCTCATGATTCTGTGAGGGAGTGGTATAGGTTGTATCCCCAAGACTTTGGCAGGTGACATCCATTCCTTTCTCAGTTTCTTGCTGAGAGGCTGACCATCGGGGGCACGATGAGCAGAATGTTTCCCTTGATTAGATGAAAAGAAATCGCTGGCAGTTGCCGTGATAAGATCCCTTGTCCTTGGATGTAATCTGTTCATAGTCTCTTCCCAATGCTCTATATTGATCTCAGCAACGGGGTGCATTTCCTCATCCATATAGATACCAGTTTGGGAGGTAAGAAGACATCTCTCATGAACTGAAGAGTATCCAGGCCATGTAACAATGACACGGAGCACACTATGAAGCCCTGCACCTTCTGTTCCTAGATCTGAGGCAAGTCGTCCTGGCAGAGCATCCAAGGCATCCAACACTTTTGTTCTTAATTCATTCCAGTTGTTCTCCATTGTTTCCTGTGCCTTTGCTGTTGTCTTTGCTTTTTTTTTTTCTGTGTCTGGCATCAGCATGACATTATGTTGACTGATTTCATGTTTTTTCTACAGGAACATCAGTTGTCAAAGAAAGCTATAATACTGCTACTTGCTCACCATAAAGAAGTTATTTGGTTTCAAACTTGACAGGGCCTCTTTCAGTCTCTCTAGTGGAAATATTCCCTTGCCCGAGTGGAACTTAGACTGCACGGCAACCCAAATCAAAGATTTTCTAGTGTCATTCAATTTTAAGATGAAGATAATATCTAGACCCATGTTTTTGTCAGGGAAGCAGAAAGGTGCCCGATTGTGATGGTTCAGCCATTTAATGACATTCTCTGCTGGCCCTTCATATCCAATGCAGACAGAGGGACGTGAATTTTCCAGTACACGACCCTCTTCCAGATCATTGTTTGGCAGATCCAATTTCTCTCCAACAGCTTGGCCTTCCTTGAGAATATCACTGACATAGTATAGTGAAACCAAACTTGCAGATGTTTGTGCCCAACTTGGAATATGGTCAGGGTGAAAGTCAAAGATTTCATCCAGGCGTGTCTTGTCATCAAACACAGCATTAAAATAGAATGCCAAGTATTCTTCAAGACCATTTGAACCATCAAATGTGGTGATAGCAATTGCTGCATTGGCCTTGAGAGCTTCTGCAAAGACAACATCACGGATTTTGAGCCATTCAGTCAGCACTAGAACAGCTATAGGTTCATTTATTGTGATAGACTGAACAATCCCTTCGGAACCAACATTCCAGGAATAACGGGCAAAGCCAATAGAGACAAGTTCATATTGGTTTGGAGTCATAGGGAAATGGGCAAGATTGGAGCGCATCCAATATTTCCTTGTGTAGTTTCTCAACTCATTGAGCAAAATTGAGTCTAAGAAGATAATAAGATTACATACAGGACAAAACATAAAACACAAAACTAGCCTTCTTTTAATCTTTGAAATCTCAGGAAATCAAAAGTAGTCCACCTCTCAACTGGCAATGACTGATCATCCAAATATCTTTGGCCATCTGATGGGTGGAATCCTTCACTGATGCCATCATACATAGGGAGGGGGACTTGTGTGCACCGCATCACATAGGAGTTGAGCACTTTGTGTGGGTTCATAAAGTCTACATGTAGTAGCTCTTGCAAAAATGTTGAGGTGAACCGGTATCTAAATAAGGATGAACTATGATTCTTTGACTGAGTTTAATTATATTCTCACCTTCCCCTGAGCCAATGGAAGGCTCTTGCAAAAAAAGCCTCATTTTCAGGTGTTGATGGAAAAGCAAAACAAGGTGGCAGTAATCGCTCCATGTATCTTCTTTGCTCCTTTGGATTATCAAAGGCTCCAATGTTGGAAACAGTTTTCGTTCTTCTAGCTTTGAGAACAGCTGATGTGAAAACTTCATCAATCACTTCTTTGTCCATTCCTGTGCCAGTTATGTTGAGGGCAATAGGGACCCCAGGGATGATCAATCCATGAGCAACTTCCCGCAGGATGGGACGTAATGCAGATGAGTTGGAAGAAGACACAAATGCACCAGATAACGCACAAGGACCACTTGCAGCCACTTGTGCTTCATCCACCACACAAAAGAAAGGGACTGAGTTGGCTGATGTTGCCAAGCGATTACGCAAGTCATTGCTGAGTTTTTGGATCTCGTTGACAAGATACCTCTCCTCAATTCCTTTGATCTTTCCAGTCAAGGTTTCAAATAGATCCCAGTACTTCTTTCCTGCCAGCTTTGGCCGTATCTGAAGGATCACCCACAGACGTTTATGGTCATCGGTTGGGCAACTTCCAATGATCTTGCAGAAGAGCGAGAATATGATGAGTCGGGCTAAGAGCATTTCTTGTAGCCTTGCTTCAGCAAGTTCACAATTGGTATTATGAGCAGCAAGTCGCTCTTGCGATCCTGTTGGTAAGTTTGTGTGAAAGCAGGGATCTTTTCCGATGCGGACATTGATTGTGGTCTGCATATCGACTGAACCATGACCGAGGCTGTCCACTTGGCATGTGAAGTAGAAGCCCCAGTGCTTGCAGAGGCCCTCAAGGCTAACTCTAGTTTTACCAGACCCTGGTGCATTAAGTAGAAGACTGCAGTGCCATATATGAACATTGGCAGGAATCAGGATAATTTGAAGCTACCCACATATTTTGTGAGGTTGCATCTGTTGCATTCTTGAGAAATATCTCATTCAGGTGTGCATCAAGGACAGGGTCCATCTTGAAACTGCCAAGATCATGGAGCAGCATATCAGGCATATCCTCCTTGGATGCTGGAATCCCTAGCTTGGTGAGGAATTCAGCATGTTGGGACAATTCTGGAGGGGTCCACAGGGGCAGTGGATCTTTGCTGTTGATGAATGCTTCAAGTTCCGGCCGTATCTCGTCCAAAAAGGATGAGATGATGGCTTCAACATTCTCGGAGGATAACTCGGGTACAGAGTTTGAAACTGTTGATTCAATGAGTATGTAAGTTCATCCCAAGAAAGCCAGATACACACATTGGTCAAGCACAAAGTTGTACTGCTTCCGTCCACTTACAGTCTCCTCCCTCAGTTGGCCTATTAGCTCAGCCTCTTTCCCCTCCCCATAACGCTGCTTCCAGATTCGGCTCAAGTCTGGGCCGCTGTAAACTCCCCCACAAGAAGCGATAGTGGCCAGGAGGGCATCAACATTGCGCTCGGTTGGTTCAGAGTACCAGTCTATGATAGGCTCAAGTTTTTTATGTATAGCATCATTCAAAGCATCGGTGGCGGACAGGGTTTCTGGCATGGGACGCACACAATGCCGTGGAGGATGAGGGGACAATACCAGCTGTCAGCTTTCGAGTTATATATACAAAGGAAATTGACAGATCAGATGGTATGACGTGGCTATCGGCCCAGCCTAACGGTGAACTTGGTTCTCCATTACATTCAAAAGATGAACCATCAATGTCGTGGGCACGTGTGGGTCCACAAAGATGTTCTACCGCATGGTCGTTGTCTGCAAATACAAAGGACTGGTATAATCATCGTAAGTATGTATCACTACACTACCCTTTGATGTTTCGAAGACTGAGTTTCTATCGTAGTGGATGATTGAATAGGCAGATGCCTACGCTTTCCTAGTGCGACTGATTCCACCATCTCCGTGAAAAGTTCCGCAGCAGAAATCTTCTCCAGGGTTCGCTTGAATAACCCAGTGTTCAGGCTTGCAATCCCCCGGGTATTCTTGTTAGTGGCGGTTTTTAGTTGTGTTTGCGCCGGGAACGATGCGACAACACGTAGAATCTTTGGGCTATGGACTTGAGCCGGAGACGATGGGAGTTCTCCCAGTGCTTTGATTGCACGTGCCTGACCTTGTAACTCATTATCTTCGTCCTATCTATATAAGAAAAGCCGTGGGTGTCTCAGGATAAACCTGATTGGCTGGACAAGCGGGGATCACATCTGGAAAAAACTTACAGTCTATAGAGAGATATGTAGGCTTGATAGCACTTGTAGCGCTATCGCTTGACCCCTGTTATTTAGACCTCTGTAGCTTGGTGCCAAAACTATATAGGACCCCATAGTGGCTGTAGTACACTTATTTTCCTGTAGCTCTGTAGGCCAAGAGTCTACATATCAGTATGTAGTGATACCAAGGTGCTGTATATGCACAACAAAAAGAGGATAATGGATTTTATTTATTAATATATATACACGTATGCTACGCCACCGAACGCGTACTATCCTCCAGCACCGATCCCCAGCTCGTAATGGCTTCGCCGAGAATTTGGCGACGTCGATCGAGCGTTGGGGACAATCCTCGGAGGCCGCGCACTGAATGGAAAAAGATCAAAAACTCGTCAGCTACATCCCGGCGGAGAAAACGGCACACACTGCGGGTATGTATCCGGCTCAAGGCTTTGAAGCTTGAGCGCACTGGCCTGGATAGATGAATCCTGTGTCAACACGGAACCCTGCTCAATTCAAAACGCACCTTGCGGCAGTCGATTTGACCCTGCCCATCTCGGCCCGGACGTCTTCCGGCGCTGCCCGAGGACGTGCAAGCCTGTTCATCATGCTGGGAACAGAGGACCTGGAGGGGGGGTTGGAGGGCTAGAACTTGTATTGCACAGTGCTTGAGGGTAGCTTGATGTCATTCTGTGGGCATTCAGGCTTGATGAAATTTGAAGACCAACAGGTGCGGCACTTGGGCTTCGGGAAGGCTCTCTTGATCAAGGGACGACTTGGCTTTGGGGCTTGATTCAGGAGCTTGCGCGGGAGACTCCTGAAGACAGACAGAGGGAAAGGGCGACAAGGTGGGGGGAAAAGACAAGCAGCGACGCCTCAAACACGGCAACACTTGATAGATCATCAACCAAGCACGCCATTTCACGTGATCGATCAAACTCTCAAACGACTTGCAAAGATCCGGCTTCACCGGTTACAATCCGCAAGCGGCTTTAGTATGGAAAGCCGGAGCACCACGCTTTTAAGCGACGTCCGGCTCCCTCTGCCGTGTGATTGGCGAGTTCAAGACCCCGGAAACTCGTTCAAAATATCTATTCCGTCCTCAGTACTCAGTACTCAGTACCCAGTACCAACGCTGAAGCGCTGATGCGCCGCGAGCAGGAATCGGCACGTCTGTGTTGATGCGCGTTTTGGAGAGGCTCCTCCACGGCTGCCCACACACCAGTGCCGCATGAGTGTGGACCACCGCACACCACTGCCAGACTCGCGCGCAGCTGCCAGCGTCCCCACGACCCTCGAATCGATGCCGCCCCTGTGCCCTCCTGCGCTACCCGCTTCACGCGCCGCGTGCAGCACGCACAAAGACAGCTGTGGATTCACGGCGTGTTGTGCGCGTGCTGCTTGTGGTGGCGATTCGCACAGTGTCGTATGGCGGTCGGGATGCGCAAATAGTGTCCGACCCATATAGTGTTTTTCAATCCCCTTGTATAGCTGCTTAAACGACATTGCTTATATAGGACGGAAATCAGATCTCCGCCCTTTGCAAAGAGTGTGCCCGCCCGAGATAGGCTCGGACTTCCGGCGCGCGCCCCATATGAAGTTCGGGTAGTACACCCGCCCTCAACCCGCCCGTGGACAAGTGCCGCTCTTGATGTTGTTAGTGTGTATATCAGAGAGATCTGATAGCTATTCCTATTTGTGATGAAGAGCTCGTTAAATCACTGAGGACATGCTCGTCCCCGTTGAGGAAACAATGATTTGAACATACTTACCTCGGGCATCTCGGCGATGTGACAGTAGGACACAGTTTTTGTTCCTCAGAAATCTCAGAAACCTAGCCTCATTTATTGAATTGCTAGGTCTCGCTGGGCCTCGTTGAGACCGACACATGCTTCTGAGGCGGGCGTACTGAAGTCCTAATGGGGCGGCAATTCACGGCGAGCGGGACGTGCGGTGGACACCCCGCGCTGGTCGCCGTAGACTTGCGCGAAGCAGCGTGGCGGTCGCACGCAAAGCACAGCGCCGCCGCGAGTGGATTTGAGAGCGCGGCGTGGGGCGGGCTCGGGTAATGACGATGCGCACGTCAAGCTTGTGCCCCGAGACTACACGGAGCCGCGCGCACGGCAACCCGCGGTTTCGCGGGCGGCACTGCACGTGCGGCGGCAGCGACGGCGGGACGCATTACAAATGCCATGCGCCAAGCGCGCTCGATGCGTGCGAGGCAGCGGCGGCCAGCGCTGAGGACTCGTGACGGTGTTGCACGTACTAGTCCAACTCTGCGCGAGTCGCGCACGTAGCGAGTAGTCGCTCTCGTACAACGAGCGCGGCGGGGGTGTAAGCGGCGGGCGCTGAAGAGCTGTGTTGGCGTGCCCTATAAGCAGGAGCGCCACGGCTCGAAAGATGCAACTTACCTGCCGTGGCGCCCCCGGGCCTGCATCGTATACGCCGGTGTCTCCGCTCGTATGATGATCGGAGTCCTATATCCTGTTCCCTTGCCCGAGTCGCCCCGCATCGCCGCTACGACATCAGCGTACGACGTCGCGCGCATCCCGTCGATCGCGGGCGCGGAGCGGTCTTTGTTCTCTTCTCTTCGTTGTCCGTGCAGGCTGCATCGGAGTCGAGCTCGAGGTCTCCGAGTCTCACGTATGCGAACACGGGGACGTAGTCATCGTCATCCCGGGCTTCGGCGTGGGCGTGCGGAGCAGGGAGCGTTGGGACAGAGATCGGAAAGTCGTCGTTCTTACACTCCGTCTCAGCGTCGGGTGTTGGGACGGGACAGGAGGGTTAGGGTCTAGAGCCACGGAATAGATAATTTGGATGAGTTTTCGGGGTCTTGGACCCGCTAATCGCACGGCAGACGGAGCCGGACGTCGCTTAAAAGCGTGGTGCTCCGGCTTTCCATACTTTAGCCCAACTTTGCCACTGCGTAAGTACACAAGTCAATGCCTTGAGCAGAATCACATATTCCCCGCTGGCATCAGGCAAGACTCCGAATCAAGTTCTGACTGTACGTGAGTTAGCAAATCAACGGTTCCAAAAAGTTACATAAAATACCTCAAAGCTTGAGCACTGACTCGGTTTTCACTTGAGGGAGCAAAGTTGCAAGCTCGAAATTTTATTCAGTTTGATAGCAGAACATAGGTGTGCTGCAAGCCTACATAGCTTGCCATAGCTCTCACCGGTGACTATGTCGACTATACAAACTATGTATTGTTTCTGCTGACCTACAGCAACTATGACGCACTATCGTAGCTATATAACTAACCGGGGAACTATGGGCAGGAGAGCTTTTCCTGATGCACTAGCACTGGTCACCGGTCACCGGTCACCGGTCACCAATGACATCACCACCGGAACCCGGTACCGGTCGCGGTCACCTTTCTTCCGCTACCTTGTTCCCCATCCGCTCCACACGTCCTCTGCAATCGACCGTCGTGTACACCCGTAGTGTACCACAAATGAATAAATCTTTTTCAACATCGCTGAGCCTAAGTAACCACCAAGTGCACTGTGCTGTGCACTGATACGTCGAGACATCTTCTGATTTCTGGTCCCGCTCTCTTACTCATGTTCCTTTCCTAGGAATCTTCCGACCCCTCCAAGTACTCCTGGGCAGCATCACGACCATGCACGCCAACGTCTGCGCGAAAATTTCTGCGCAAATTCATGAGGCAGCACTGCAAAGCCCGCATCGACGACGAGTGCCTATTGTTCCTCCCACCTTCTATTCACAGATATTTGTCTCACTACTATTCAGATTGCCCGTAGTAATCCTACTATCGAGCTACTCACAAACCCTCAGTCCGCTCGATTACCATATCATCAGCGACATCATCATGGTGCGGATCAGCCTTCTGAAGCCTGGAACTATCTTGACGCTGCTCATCAGCTCAGACCTGGCTCAGACTGCTTGGATCGCCCAAGGACTTTGACCTCGGGCACCGAAGTATCATTACTATTATCGGTGGTGTCCCAACTAACATCAACTCCGACAACGCAACCTTTGACATCACAGCGCAGCAATATATCTCTGCTACCAAGTCACCATCAGAAGTTTTTCCAACTTGCTGTCTCACTCACAACATGGCGAAGTTCAAGAAATTTAAGCCAATTCCAGTCAAAGGAAAGTCCGTCTCTGTGCTTGGCTTCTTGGTCAGACTTGTCCTCATCGCGCTTGAGACCGGTCAAGAGGACACTGAGATACTTTATCATTGATGTGGATTCCGTCTTGGCGCAGCCGGATCGACCGTCAGACCAACGTCAGACCCAAGGCCGAAGGAACATGTCTCAATTTTGATTTTACTCCGGTCTCAATTTATGTGTCCAGCTGGTACCGCAGTGTGTCTGAACTTCACTGGCTTCTTTGGTAAGTTAACCAGGCACAGTCGGAGGAACCCCCATCGAAACAGCGGAAATCAGCTGTTGATAGGGCAGGCCCGGCGGGGAGATGAGGCTGAGGACAAAGGGGACGGGCTGTCGAACGGACGCCGTCAGAGTTGCCACTAAATTTTATGGTCTACCCAAATTTATTCTCACATATCTTGTTCTAAATCTGAAGGTACATCCGTGGCGAAGACACGGGTAACTGCTAGTATCAGTTATGAGAAGAGCCGATATCGAACAGCCTGGGTGTACCGCGGCGCGGAAGATATTCTCTGGTCCCATCTTCCTGATCATCTCCCGGAGATCCACGTTGACCAATCGTGAATCTGTCGCGGAAACTAGCATGACAACGCGAATGAATGCGCCGTTTTCCAGTTTTAGAACACATCAAATCCGGATTGCCCGCTGACGGCAAGCACAAGGCCGTGGGTTCTAGATCTTCCTGCGCGAGCCAAGAAATGGGCTCATGGCCCATGTCTGGGGAGACCCATGTCCATATAAGGACATGGGACTGCCGAGATGATCGGCCATCAGTACACGTGGTAGGATAATCAGTTGTTTTGGTTATCATTATAATTAAAGTACACATTTCGTGAGTCTCGGAGAGCAAGTAGACAGCAAGAGCCAAGCAAGAGCACTGTTGTAAATGTCAACGAGTCAGCCTCTCAAAAGAAAAATTGAACACATGGCCATTAGTAGCTGTGCACAAAGTACAATACACAGATTTGAGGACTCAGAATATAGTATAGTGTGCGCCGAGGTACGAGCGAGGGGGTTTGTCAAAAGAGACT
This sequence comes from Mycena belliarum, assembly GCA_029282135.1. Lineage (NCBI taxonomy): Eukaryota > Fungi > Basidiomycota > Agaricomycetes > Agaricales > Mycenaceae > Mycena > Mycena belliarum. The sequence continues at coordinate 125,962 of JARJCN010000100.1, read as the reverse complement.
AAGTGCGCGCCAAAATTTTCGAAAAGTACCTTTCAGGAAGTGAAATTTGGTGCGCGCGCGGCACCCTACGCGATATTGTGTATTTTCGAGCATGCCCGCAAGTGGCCGTGAAGTGTATGATGCACAAGAGGCAGGACTGACCCAGGCCGCGAGCCGCTGAATGCGCAAGTGGAACACAACTTGCGCGAAGCTCAGACCGCAAGCTGCGCGAGTACAGCGCCCCGTGAATTCGCGGGTGCTTCTGCGCACGCGGCATGCGGCAAGACCGTTGCACTCGGAAAGAGGGTCACGTTCGCCGCCACGCCCTCGCTCCCCGACCGCCGCGCGAGCAGCGTGCGCACAGCAACAGCGTCCGCTTCGTTGTTACGATTTTGAGTGTGTGCGCCGCTGCCTCGCCCTCTGCGCCGCTCGCGATTCTGCGGGCCAGTATGCCCGCGCATCTCAGGCTCGCCGGAACAACGGCGCCAGAGTCCACGCGACACAGCGCGCGTCCTCCGCATCGCTCGTCCGCTGGGTGCTCAGGCGCTTCCGCACCCGCCAATGCGCCCGATGCGCCGCAACCTCCGTGCTTCGCGCGCAACGCCGCTCGCGAATGCGCGGTCTGGTATGCGCGCGGGGCTCAGGCTCGCTCGCTACGCTCGCCGGACCAGCAGCGGCAAAGTCCGCTCGCAAGTTCCGCCCGGCGCGCGTCCTCCGCGCATGCCCGCTCGCGCGGCCCCGATGCACGCTACGCGCAGCCAACTGTGCAATTCGCGCGGTTCCCGCCGCCGCGTGCGAGGAGCAGCAAGTGTAGGCATGCTCGATCGCGCGGCTTCGTGTCCTGCTCCCCCCGGGCGCCAAAACAAGTTAGAACTTGGTGCGCAGGGCTCGGAACCGGGCGGGCGGGGTGCGTTCAGACGAGCGGGGCGCGGCAGTCGGACGTGGTGGGAGCGGGCGGGCACGGGTTGGCGTTGCGAACGGCGGCGGCGGCAGCGGCAGGCGGCAGGTGTGCGCCGCAGCCGCGCTGCTGGGAGAGGGCCCGGGCGCGGGACGTCGTTGTGGCGGGCCGGGTAATGCGCTGCACTGACACTCTCTACAGCGCGGCAGAGCGGGGCGCGACTCGAACGCTCGGAGCGGCGGCCTCCACCCAGTTCAGATGTAGGCCGTTGCGCGCGGGTTTTGCGGGAGGTCGGCACGGAGCGAGTCGGGCTTGAGCCGAGTTTCCGCGCGCATTTAGGCAGTCGGGCTACCCCAAAAGACGAGGGGCCAGCGTATCCGAACACGCGAGGCGGCTCCCGTCTGCGCGGGACTGCACCGCTAGGTGCATTTGCGAGTAGCGGCTCGTTGAGGAGATGCAGCGGACTGACGGGCGTCGGCGAGGACGGGGGGCATGCGCGAGCGTACGTGCGCTCGATGCGGTGCTGCGCTCGGGGCAGCTGACGGCGTCGTCCAAGAGCTGTGCGCGAGACGCGACTCGAGCGGCAGCAGTGGCGCTAGAGCCCGCTCCGGGAGCGCAAGGCGGTCGCGCGCAGCGAGTGCGGATGCGCGTGCGCGGTTGTCGAGCGGCGGGGACATAGGGCTGGGCGCGGGCTCGTTGTTTGGGCATCTAAAAGGGCGGCGCGATGCAGGCACGGGCGCTGTCGTGAGTCGATTACGCTGGCGCTGCAGGCAGCGTGAGCGACGCGGGCTTGACGCCGACGGCTGCGCTTGGTTGGGCCACGGCGGCGTCGGAGCTGCGTTGCGAGACGACAGATGCGACGTAGTAAAGCTGCGCTGGGTTTAGTACATCGTCAGTCTGCATTTGAGGGGGCAGCGCACCGTGTCCCGGGCGAGCGAGCGGACTGCGGCTCAAGCCACGCAGTGGGCGACGCACTTGCTATGATGCAGAGCGGTGCTGCAGCGGTGACGTGGCGGCTGCTCGGAGCCGCGCTCGCACATCGACCCGTGGATTCGCGGGCGAGCCTGCGTGCGCGGCACGGTGAGCGCGATGTGTTCGGGCGGCGAGTACGGGACTCGAAAGACGGTCGCAGGACCGAGATGCGGCTGCGCGAATCGAGGCGACGTGATATTGATCGGGCAAGGCCGCCGTGAAATTTCGTGAAACGTGAATAATATCTTGATTATGATTCGCTGTGTCCCATGTCTATACGGGGCGCTTGTTCCGAATAGACATGGAACACGATCGACACTTGAATCCGGCAATCTGCCGGCTTGGACTTGGGAATCAAGATGATTCCAGAGCTTGCGAATATTGTAGGCCTTGCTATGGTAAGTCGGAAGCTCCGAAATTTTGTCAGGGGACTCGCTATATATATACAAATCTTCCTCTCTTTTCTCTTTTTTTCTCTTTTTTTGCAACTTGATTCAACTTGATTCCCCCCGGCTCTCCCCAGACATGGGACATGGGCCAAGAAATGGTGTCCTGTAGAGTGGAAGGAATTCCGGCCAACCGCACGGAGAAGAGCGAGGGTCCTCCTTCCACCGTTTGTCCGGTGTTCTGCTGCAGGGTGACCAGTTCCGCTTTTGATCTCGTCCAAACAGGAGCAGGGCGATAGGCGGAATAGAAGACTTGAGAAACAGATTTCCGTTCCGTAAAGGTGCGAGCCAGGTACATTGCCACAACTTTCGCCAAGGTGCGGGCGGTTGGAGGATGATGACGCAGAAATCCCAAACAGTTTGGAGACGGATCCTCAAGAATGAGGTGATTCCAAAACCATTTTGCGGCCGTGACGATTATCAATGGCTCGTCAACGATAATTTGCTTCATCTCCGAATCAACAAAGCGGCCGAATCCGGTGGTCACCACTTCCAGGAACTCTGGGCCGAGTGCATCAGCATGCCGACCGGTTAATAGATAGTGAAACAAGGTTTCCTGCAGGACGGAACTCAACAGACATCAGGAAAAGCTCTCCTGCCCATAGTTCCCCGGTTAGTTATATAGCTACGATAGTGCGTCATAGTTGCTGTAGGTCAGCAGAAACAATACATAGTTTGTATAGTCGACATAGTCACCGGTGAGAGCTATGGCAAGCTATGTAGGCTTGCAGCACACCTATGTTCTGCTATCAAACTGAATAAAATTTCGAGCTTGCAACTTTGCTCCCTCAAGTGAAAACCGAGTCAGTGCTCAAGCTTTGAGGTATTTTATGTAACTTTTTGGAACCGTTGATTTGCTAACTCACGTACAGTCAGAACTTGATTCGGAGTCTTGCCTGATGCCAGCGGGGAATATGTGATTCTGCTCAAGGCATTGACTTGTGTACTTACGCAGTGGCAAAGTTGGGCTAAAGTATGGAAAGCCGGAGCACCACGCTTTTAAGCGACGTCCGGCTCCGTCTGCCGTGCGATTAGCGGGTCCAAGACCCCGAAAACTCATCCAAATTATCTATTCCGTGGCTCTAGACCCTAACCCTCCTGTCCCGTCCCAACACCCGACGCTGAGACGGAGTGTAAGAACGACGACTTTCCGATCTCTGTCCCAACGCTCCCTGCTCCGCACGCCCACGCCGAAGCCCGGGATGACGATGACTACGTCCCCGTGTTCGCATACGTGAGACTCGGAGACCTCGAGCTCGACTCCGATGCAGCCTGCACGGACAACGAAGAGAAGAGAACAAAGACCGCTCCGCGCCCGCGATCGACGGGATGCGCGCGACGTCGTACGCTGATGTCGTAGCGGCGATGCGGGGCGACTCGGGCAAGGGAACAGGATATAGGACTCCGATCATCATACGAGCGGAGACACCGGCGTATACGATGCAGGCCCGGGGGCGCCACGGCAGGTAAGTTGCATCTTTCGAGCCGTGGCGCTCCTGCTTATAGGGCACGCCAACACAGCTCTTCAGCGCCCGCCGCTTACACCCCCGCCGCGCTCGTTGTACGAGAGCGACTACTCGCTACGTGCGCGACTCGCGCAGAGTTGGACTAGTACGTGCAACACCGTCACGAGTCCTCAGCGCTGGCCGCCGCTGCCTCGCACGCATCGAGCGCGCTTGGCGCATGGCATTTGTAATGCGTCCCGCCGTCGCTGCCGCCGCACGTGCAGTGCCGCCCGCGAAACCGCGGGTTGCCGTGCGCGCGGCTCCGTGTAGTCTCGGGGCACAAGCTTGACGTGCGCATCGTCATTACCCGAGCCCGCCCCACGCCGCGCTCTCAAATCCACTCGCGGCGGCGCTGTGCTTTGCGTGCGACCGCCACGCTGCTTCGCGCAAGTCTACGGCGACCAGCGCGGGGTGTCCACCGCACGTCCCGCTCGCCGTGAATTGCCGCCCCATTAGGACTTCAGTACGCCCGCCTCAGAAGCATGTGTCGGTCTCAACGAGGCCCAGCGAGACCTAGCAATTCAATAAATGAGGCTAGGTTTCTGAGATTTCTGAGGAACAAAAACTGTGTCCTACTGTCACATCGCCGAGATGCCCGAGGTAAGTATGTTCAAATCATTGTTTCCTCAACGGGGACGAGCATGTCCTCAGTGATTTAACGAGCTCTTCATCACAAATAGGAATAGCTATCAGATCTCTCTGATATACACACTAACAACATCAAGAGCGGCACTTGTCCACGGGCGGGTTGAGGGCGGGTGTACTACCCGAACTTCATATGGGGCGCGCGCCGGAAGTCCGAGCCTATCTCGGGCGGGCACACTCTTTGCAAAGGGCGGAGATCTGATTTCCGTCCTATATAAGCAATGTCGTTTAAGCAGCTATACAAGGGGATTGAAAAACACTATATGGGTCGGACACTATTTGCGCATCCCGACCGCCATACGACACTGTGCGAATCGCCACCACAAGCAGCACGCGCACAACACGCCGTGAATCCACAGCTGTCTTTGTGCGTGCTGCACGCGGCGCGTGAAGCGGGTAGCGCAGGAGGGCACAGGGGCGGCATCGATTCGAGGGTCGTGGGGACGCTGGCAGCTGCGCGCGAGTCTGGCAGTGGTGTGCGGTGGTCCACACTCATGCGGCACTGGTGTGTGGGCAGCCGTGGAGGAGCCTCTCCAAAACGCGCATCAACACAGACGTGCCGATTCCTGCTCGCGGCGCATCAGCGCTTCAGCGTTGGTACTGGGTACTGAGTACTGAGTACTGAGGACGGAATAGATATTTTGAACGAGTTTCCGGGGTCTTGAACTCGCCAATCACACGGCAGAGGGAGCCGGACGTCGCTTAAAAGCGTGGTGCTCCGGCTTTCCATACTAAAGCCGCTTGCGGATTGTAACCGGTGAAGCCGGATCTTTGCAAGTCGTTTGAGAGTTTGATCGATCACGTGAAATGGCGTGCTTGGTTGATGATCTATCAAGTGTTGCCGTGTTTGAGGCGTCGCTGCTTGTCTTTTCCCCCCACCTTGTCGCCCTTTCCCTCTGTCTGTCTTCAGGAGTCTCCCGCGCAAGCTCCTGAATCAAGCCCCAAAGCCAAGTCGTCCCTTGATCAAGAGAGCCTTCCCGAAGCCCAAGTGCCGCACCTGTTGGTCTTCAAATTTCATCAAGCCTGAATGCCCACAGAATGACATCAAGCTACCCTCAAGCACTGTGCAATACAAGTTCTAGCCCTCCAACCCCCCCTCCAGGTCCTCTGTTCCCAGCATGATGAACAGGCTTGCACGTCCTCGGGCAGCGCCGGAAGACGTCCGGGCCGAGATGGGCAGGGTCAAATCGACTGCCGCAAGGTGCGTTTTGAATTGAGCAGGGTTCCGTGTTGACACAGGATTCATCTATCCAGGCCAGTGCGCTCAAGCTTCAAAGCCTTGAGCCGGATACATACCCGCAGTGTGTGCCGTTTTCTCCGCCGGGATGTAGCTGACGAGTTTTTGATCTTTTTCCATTCAGTGCGCGGCCTCCGAGGATTGTCCCCAACGCTCGATCGACGTCGCCAAATTCTCGGCGAAGCCATTACGAGCTGGGGATCGGTGCTGGAGGATAGTACGCGTTCGGTGGCGTAGCATACGTGTATATATATTAATAAATAAAATCCATTATCCTCTTTTTGTTGTGCATATACAGCACCTTGGTATCACTACATACTGATATGTAGACTCTTGGCCTACAGAGCTACAGGAAAATAAGTGTACTACAGCCACTATGGGGTCCTATATAGTTTTGGCACCAAGCTACAGAGGTCTAAATAACAGGGGTCAAGCGATAGCGCTACAAGTGCTATCAAGCCTACATATCTCTCTATAGACTGTAAGTTTTTTCCAGATGGAGACGCTAAGAACGTGTGCTTAGTCAGTACATCTGGACGAATTTTAGACGATGAGATACTAACAGAACCCGATGGCTTCGCAGCTTATCGAATTCACCGTAACCTCAGCGCGCTTGCGCTCCCAATTTTCGGCATGCGCTATATCGTGATTGTCTAAGGGCGGGTGCTCGGTGAAAACTTGAACGAAGTCATTGAGGATAGTGTGTGGGCTTTGAAATCCGTCGCGAATGAGTGTTGATACGAGGCTATCCGTGGCGCGATGACTAGCACCCCAAATAAGACAAAAAATCGACAGTTGTAGGTGAAACACACCGGCCACGGAACCATTGCCACACTCGCTGGATGAATATTTCCCCAGAATCTGAGGATACGAAGGGGGAGGGAGGTAGCACAGCAGATAATCCCGGTGTGCGACGGGATCATCGAAACCACCCACATCCGACCACCAACGATGCCGATTTGCGGAGGGGGATCGTTGGAATCCCGCTTTGGGGATGTTTGTACCAACAACGGGCATAGCCATTTCCCCAGGTAAAAAGTACTCGCTTCAGCAGTCGATAACCTCCGACTCTGAGAATCGGATAAGAACCGTGTGCATCCTTCAAAGTCTTATGAAGCTCCGAGAAAGTAATTTGAGCCTCGTCGATGACGACGAAAGCATGAAAATGACCCTCGTAAATTGTGCGGAAGTCTTTGAAAAAAAAAACTTGAGATAGTCGTCGGTATATTCTGCGCTAGTTTCGGTCAACCGGATGAGGATGTTGTCAAACACATCCCCGAGCTCCCCGTTGCAGAACGCTCGTTGTCGCAGCTGAGCAATTAACCACAATTTCTTGTGGTATTCAGATATTCCCGTATTTTGTGCGAGCTGCACGAACATGTGGAAAACGAGCAGTCGGCTCAGTAATAGTTGGACAAAGAGCCTGCAGATCGTTTGGCGACTGGCATCGTTCCGCGACGGCCGACGTAGTGCCCATCGGACTTCATTGCGCAAAATGCGGTTCATGTCGTTGGAACCAAGATCGCTAGAGTCGACCGCAGCAGTGAAATAGAGGCCCCAGTTCTGACAAAGGCCTTCGAACGCGAGACGTGTCTTGCCAGTACCAGGCGCATTGACGAGAAAACTTCACATTCAAACGCTTAGATGCGGGGACAGCGGAAAATATCATACACTCACGTATGCCTATCCTTATTGAAGATCCCGTTCACGCGTTCTCTCAACACAGGATCATCCGAGAAGCTTCCGAGGTCATGTAGCAGCATGCATGGATCGAATCCAGCGGCTGGAATCCTCAACCCAGTGACATGCGTCAACAAGTCGTCGTCCGTCTTCAGGCTCCCAGCGACGAAATGGATCCGTTTAGTTGAGGAGATCGACCAAAGCAGCGCGCAATTTCTTCATAATTTCAGCGGTATTTAGTGATGACACCTGTTGGCGAAGAGCCACTACACAATGACTCCTAAATGAAGACCGAACGGAGTCAAATCGCAGTACCCACCGTGAGTCCAAAGAGTGTCAAAGTTTCTCGTTGCATAGCAGTCTTTCAACATATCCCGCAAGTCCTCATGGCGCTCTAACACAGATCTGCACGGTTCCAGGTTGGTGTACTCGTCAGTCCTGAACGCGGACATGATGAGGCAAAGCGCATGCGCCGCATTGTCGACGTCCTCGAGGTCCGCGTATGCGTCGAGCGCAGGGAGATGAGCGGGGTCATGGCTGGCCATGACAGGCCATGACTGCAGAAAGGTAATAGTATACGGCGTCGATGGACCAACGGGACCACGAGGTGCGATGATGTAATCAGCTACTTCCTTTTTCGGACCACCTGGCATAAATAACGACGAGTCGAAAGAGAGAAGCAGAGTACATCGGTAGGTAGGTAGTAGGCAGGTCTGATTCCCCGCCGGATAGAGTTGTAGAACGGGGAAGGGAGGGAGCAGACAGGATCGATCGATAGATAGTACCTCCATATCCGCCTCCTACCATCTTGCACCATTGCACATCGTATCCGGATGTGTAACTTTTCCTGGGTTCCCGATGTCCGCGGGCAAACGCAGTCTTCAGTCGGTCGTTCGGTCGGTAGCGATTAGCGTGGGTGGGTCCACGCTGAGAGGACGCCGTTTCAGCATAGTGTTTGTACTCCATTCTTATATTGTATATGTTCAGCTACAGTGAGAAGGGAGCTGGGTCACGCACCGAGTGTGCACGGCAGATCAGCCGGACATCGAGCTACTCTCTGCGACGAGCATGACGCGCGGACCGCATCGGGGCCCGACAAGCACGACGGGATTCCTACCGACACTACACCCCCATTGCGCCTCGCCTGCAGAACCACGCGTAGTGAAGGCTGTATATCCTTATCGACGCTCACAAGCCACGATGAGCAGGGGAGGGATAGTGTGGATGACGCGCGAGCTTTCTTCCATGGTCATCGGCGCAGCTGAGACACCTTGCGCCTCTGCCGCGCTTGATACCGTACATAGCGTACACGGTCTGTCCTGATCGCAGAGACGATCAGTCTCCGAGCCAGTGGAAACTATCGGCGAGATCGTGGCGGCAGGCTCGTCGAGTGTCGGCGGCGCTCGCGATGGAGGGAGGCCAGCGCATCATCCACTTAATCGCGTGGAGCGCCTTGACGCCGAGGGATGATTGCGTATACACTCCGTGAGCTTTTTTCTCCGTCCTCGCGCTCGTCCGCGTACCCATGCTGGAGGCATGATTGAGGGCGGATCCGAGGCGAGAGCTGACCTCTGAGACCCATCGCCTGCCGCACAGAGCCCATGGGCACATCGGTGGAGTTCGTCACTGGTGCGGCGGCGGAGAGAGCCGTCAAAGGCACCGTGCGCGGAGGATCGTCTTGCGTTGTCCCCAATGCCAGGCGCTGGAGTAGCAGCGGCGTCGAGTACGCAGATGAGGCGGCGGAGTCGGTTTAGTGTGGTATCAGGGCGTCCGCCGAGGTGGCGTTGAGACGGGATGCGACGGGAGTGCATTATCTCGAGACGCTATATGCTGATCCGCGGCTTCGGTCGAAACGCCCAGTAAAGGCACAGTCGAAAACCGTTTTGAACGCAGTCGCGGGCTCGGTGTTGCGCGCAAAGCGGGACCAGAGGCGCTTGAACTTGTAATTGCGCGGCACGCGTTCCTGTGACTGCACCGCCGCGGGTATCCCATAGTACGAGTACGCGATGACCGTGGTGTCCGGGTCGTTCACGTAAAGGATATCAGGGAAGTATGAATAATGAGAACTCGAGCTTCGGGAGGTTGTGAGAGAAGGGCTGCGGAGATGCATTGGATGAGAACTCGGCATGCGGTTAGGAGGGGGGTTCCTTTGAAGTTGAGAGACGTGTGGGCGGATGTTATTTGAGCCGGAGCGTCTGCGAGATGGCCTTCTTAGTCCTGGCAGTGACAGTATGAGGTACATCGGTGGACGTTGCAGGGACGGACGGCTCGACAGCTGTTTGCATCCGCCGGAGCCTTGTTATCAACGCCCACAGTGGCGCCGGCCAAATCTAGTGGGAACGAGTCAGCATGCAAGCAGTGGGTGGGTGACGGGGCCAGCTCACCTGCGCTGGAACTCTCAGCTGCAACGCCTGCGGAGAGTCGGTGTCATCGAGGGAGGCCGGAGGCAGGACGCACTATCTTCGGGCGGCACAGCGTTATTTTCTCTCCCATTCATGTCGGCATCCATGCCTGCAGCTCTAATCAGGCTCCAGGGTAAAAGACAAGGTGCAGAAGGACCTACCATCGGTGTCAGCCTCGCTAGCTTCGACCTTGCAAGCACCGCCCTGCTCAACCACGGAGGCCGCGCCGCATTCATTGCGCTTGAGAGAATCGCCGTCCCCGCCAGTGGCAGCATCGATGTCCATTGCGAGTTGGCTGCAGCTGCTGTCCACGCCGTAAGCAAAAAATGGGGATCCAAAGAATCGAGGCGTCTAGAGCGGCGGGAATGTCAACAGAGAATGCGAAGATATAGAGCACACCTGCGGCGGCGGCGACCTCATCGTCAACTCGGTCGGTATATCGGGGCGCAGACGGTACAAAGGCTGGGAAAAGACACGCTTGAGCCAGAGGCACAAAGATGCGAGGTTTGTTGTGGACCAGGCGGCGTGAGCACTACGGCGGCGAGTGCAGAGACGGCGATAGCAGCTACACAAAGCTGTTTCAAGAGGCTTGTAAATATATGCGGGAGACAGGTGTGCCCGTACCGTTCGCTTCGGTGTCCTTGAATCCCTCGCCGACCTCGATTTGGACGCGGGGCGGTGCGCTTCCGTGCGTGACGGTGCGTCTCGGCAGGTTTGTTGTGGACCAGGCGGCGTGAGCACTACGGCGGCGAGTGCAGAGACGGCGGTAGTAGCAGCTACACAAAGTTGTTCCAAGAGGCTTGTAGATATATGCGGGAGAGAGGTGTACCTGTACCGTTCGCTTCGGTGTCCTTGGATGCCTCGCCGACCTTGTCTTGAACGCGGCGCGGCGCGCTTCCCTGCGTCTGGGTGCACCCCTCGATGTAGCCAAGCTTGAAAGTAGAGGACAGTTGCCTGGGGACCAGCCATGGGCAAAGAGGCCGCAGCGCAGGCTCTGTCTGAATCGTGTTGGTCGTCAAGCATGTTCTCTCCGAAAGCTGGGATCATGCTGCGGGACCAGATGGCGAGGAGATTGAGGTCAGGAATGCGGGGGATACAAGAGACGCATCCGCAGCAACGCACAATCGATTTGGAAGAGGTGGTATACCAGTGTCGACGTACGCAAGACGTACGTCGGGGCTGGGAACACATCAGCGGCACGGACGTGTATGCCACAAGTGGTAGGTATTGGCGCCGCCGTTGTAGACGCTTTAACGAGCCACCAGAATTCGGTCGAGCGAAAGCAGCGCTGCGGCCGTGTTTGTTGTTATAAAGGACGATCCCAAGAATGTGAGGAATAGTTGACGGATCGCCCTTAAATTTATGTACATCGATAGAAAGCACTGCATACGAAGGGATAGAGCGAAAAGAAATGCTAGATCAGGCCTTTGTCTTCCTTCTGCTGCGTGCGCGCGTGTGCGCAGCTGGCGAGTCCGACGAATCCTGCTCGACCTGAGCTTTCCTACGCTTGCGACGTGCGTCAGGCGGAGGTGTCGACTCCGCATCAACTCTCTTTCGTTTGCCCGTTGTTACAGCAGTGATGAGCATCTCACGAAGGTCCGACACTGGGATGGCTTGGGTTGCTCGCCGGAAAAAACGCGTGTTGAGATTGGCAGCCGGTAGGAGGTGTGGCGCATGGAATGTTTTCACTGATGATTTGGCAGGAAAAGACGCGATGGTGCGGAGAACCTCGAAGGGGCCATCGGGGGGCGCGGTATCGAATAGTTTCGCAGCCACCCTGCTCCGTACATCATCGGCTTCACCTTCCTACTCACTGGCATTGAGTGATGCACCCCAGGATAGATTGAGACACATACCTCGTCGTAAAACAGATTCTCAGAAGCAAGCCTCGACATGACATTTTTGAGCTCATCTCCCTGGACGTCCTTTTCGGCAACGATTGAGTGGAGGATAACACGAAGAAATCGGTCCTTCTCCAGCTTCAAGTTGAAAATCAGTTCGGGGTCCGCGGCGTCTCTCAAGCAAAACACGTCTCCCTTCGCGTCATCGAGCCACGATTCTACTCCGGAGAGGGTACTGGGACTTGCGATAGTAAAAGCGTAGGGGTCGACGGCCGATGAATCTTTGCCATCGAGTGCCATAAGTTCAGCAGTTTCGTCCGCCCAGCCCTGTTTATCCACGGGAAAAGAAAAGACCGTCGAAAGCTGCTGTCCATGCTCGAGGACACGCGCCAGGAAGAATGCCATGAAACAGGCGAGCGATCTTGATGTAAGATCTGCCTGGTGATTCTGGAGTACGGCAAAACATGATTGCGGAGGACCGAGTCCGGACTCGAGGGGCTCGCAGAGCCATCTTGCGGCCCGAACGAGAAACAAGGGCTCGTCCATGACAACTTGACTCAGCTCGGTGTCGATGAAGCGGCCAAATGCCGCAGAGACCAAGGGAGTCATGCTCTCGGAGAAGGGGGATGGGTGTCTCCCTGTCGCCAGGTAGTGGAGCAAAACATCTTGAACGTTCGATCTGAGAACGGTAGCTGAAAGGCCAATGAATCTCTTTCCGCCTCGAAATTGAAGCTACACTTACAATGATCGAAGAATTCTGGGCTTAGTTCAGATAAATTGATATCGATGCGATAACGAGACGGTTCATCCTCATGATAGTCCCCTGGGCGGTGCGTCGTCGTTTTCTCGACATAGTCGTTCAGCAGCCTGTGTGGAGTTCCGAAGGCGTCTTGTAGTAGGGCGCTGAGCAGAGCATCTGTCGAGCGATATCTATGAGAGAATGATTAGCTCAAGGAGTCCCTCAAGTAGATCAAAAGGATAATAGCACCTTCCCCGACACCACGTCCACACGCGCTTTACGAACATTTTTCCTGCCGGCGACGACGCATAGGTCGGCGTTAGGAATCGAGATACGTACTGAGCATGGTCGCCCTCGTTGTCGAAGCCACCTGTGTCGGAACACCACCTCATCGTAAACGGGGCAGATTCGAACCCGTCTTTTGGAATATCGGTGCCGCAAATAACGAACGAGACCTCGTGCGGCCACCCTTTGACACTCCAGCTCTGGATGATCTCCCTTAGCAAAGGATAGGGCTTCCCGTCGTGCCGGAATGCGTCCGTATGCGCCCGCGATGCCAGTTGAGCCTCGTCGATGACGTAAAATAGGTGGAACTGTGGACCGTAGATTTTTCGCAGCCGCGAAAACATGACAGCGATCATATCCTGGACTTCATCCGTATCCAAGTCACAAGTGTATATCTGGAGGGTCGCGAAGATGTCGTAGCTTGGGAATTCAGGCAGCCGTGGTATAAGTTGCAGTAGAAGCCATCGCCGTTTGTGAGCCTCGGTGATGCCCCTCGAGTCAATGATCTCAGAAAACATCTGGAATATGAGCAGCCGACCGAGTAAAACCACGCTATATATCCTGTCTATGATGTCGATATTTCGTTTCAGTGCGTCCGCAGCAAAGGTTGGAGAATCCTGGGAAGGAAGATGAAATGCGAACCCTTGCGCTCCAACTGCATCGAGCTCTTTGTAAAACTCGCGCCCAAGGTCGGATGCTCCGAGGTGATTTGAGTCGCCCTCCATGATGAAGTAGAAGCCCCAATTTTCACAGAGGCCCTCGAACGACAGCCTGGTCTTCCCAGAGCCCGAAGTGTTGACCAGAAATCTGTGTAATACATAAGAGCCAGGATGCGGAGCGGGGGTTGACCACCTACGTAGTCGCATCTCGACGAAATATGCCGTCAACGCGATCTTTCAGTTTGGGCTCATTGTGGAACCTTCCGAGATTGTGAATAAGGAGACTGGGTCTTCTTCCTACCAGGGGGATTTGAAGCGATTGTATGTGCGTGACGGTGCTCGTGGCGACCTTGAGATCAGAATCTGGAATCCAGTATTCGGAAGGATCGCTCTCCAGAAAGTCGGCGAGTGCTGGCCGAAGTTCATTCAAGAAAACTATAACTTTTTCCTTCGCCTTTGTGCGTTGTATGCAAGCTAACGGGGGCCTCAGCGGAGTTCAGATTAGGCATAGAAAAACTCGCGATGTTTTTGAACTAGGCCGTAGTCCTCTTCCCGACGGGCAGTCTCCAGCAAAGATTGCAGGTCCGGATGACGGCCCAGTAACACTGTGCAGCCAGTGTCTCTATCGCTGTACAACGGATCCAAAGGGGCGAGTTCGCTGTCCAGTCCAGCAGCCACAATTTCGGCGAGAGTGGTGGAAGCATCTTCCGAGTCAGTCGTCTTGAAAAGCTCTAGGCGAGGACTGCCAGCCATGAGAAAATGTCGGTGGACGTAGTTGTGGACTAGTTGTGGACGTGTGGCGTGTTCGGAGTCACGGTGTGGTATAGTACTAATTCTTGGAGGATGCTCTCGGCCCGGGTGTTTGCAACTCGGACGTTCTATCCCGCAAGCGCGAGCGGAGCTGCATGTATGTCGCCAGTCCTTCCACCGCGCGGTGTCCAGCGTCTCGCAGCGCTCCCCGTGTGCGCTTGGCTTCTCGCAGGCGTGTTGCCGCCGATCGAGCGCCTCCTCGGTACTCGCCGCTGAAGGTGTACAGGGTCGCCGCCATTCGCTCAAGACGCACTGAAAGCCCAGCGGTAGCGGCAGGATCCGATCGGCACCCTTCTCCCGACTCGTCCTGACCTTTTCCACACAGTGTGTTCATACGCTCGCTCCCGTTACTCACCTAGCACTCTCTCGCCATGCACGCAAGACTTTATCGCCGCATTCGCGATCCATACACGCGGGCATCATCCCCTCTCGGCTCCCCGCCCACGTACTTACCGACAAGAGCCCGCTCGTCGCGCAGGATTTTATGTGCGTTTCGCAGAAGCCTTGGTGTCTTCGTCCGTGCTCATCCCCACACCGCGCAGAGAAATCACTGAACGTTCTCCCGACCCATTCGCAAATCCTCGACTAGCATGCCCGGCGCATTGGCAGCGGGCAGGGCGTCATTCCCAAGTCAGACAAGGACCGTCAGCGGAAGCTATCGTGCGTCCTGTGACGGCCTCTATGTTATCACGCTCATCCTCTTACAGTGCATGAACGTATCGATCATTGGATGAACACGGTCTGCGTGCCCGACCTTATTCATGTCCACGCAGGACAAGTCGCGCTACGGCCTTTCCCTAGAGCCGGCCCACCGTGCGTATGGCAATCCTTCTGCATTCGCTCCGTTCTCCCGAATCTTTCTAGAGCTAAATGCGGCGCACGCAAGACAGCAGCCTCTCAATACGACAGGGTGCCCGCGGGCCCGGAGAGCGTACTCCGCAACCTGACTCGACTGTCTCCAGCGCGTCTTGCCAGCAAGACGTCCCAACCCCTGGGCGGCGAGATACACCGAGGTTGTTGACGGCGCGGATGTAGCCGCACTCGCACCGCCGGCGCGACTCCGCTTTCGGTGCTGCGTGTGCGGCTGGCTGGAAGCAGGCGGACGCACACACTCCGGTGGCCGAGATCGTCGAGGCGACGTGCAAAATACATCAAGTGGGAGGAAAAATTACGCCCAAAGTGCCCCGGGAATCACACAGGAGCTAGGCAAGTCTTCCTCGTCCATTCTGGCCTCGACAGCCGGGACTCCAGGTGCCCGGATTTCGCTAGAAAGTTACAGTAGTCCCTCGCCAACCTGTAGCTCAGAGAGTTCATGTACTCTTTGATCTGGTTCGCACACATGAAATTTCAATTCCATATACCCTCATTGTATCAGGGCATCGAGGCTATAGAACTATCAAATCGAGGCCTTGACCTTCCCTACGCTGGCAGGCGACTCCTTATACGGCCAGGGTTGTAGAACTCGAGCGCTGGGCTCCGACGACTTCGCCTTCTTTCTGGCACTTGGCTCAAGCTAAGGCTCGGGCTCGATTTAAGGCTCTAAAGTTAACGAGTTGAATCTAGCTAGTACAAATCTTACAAGATATTATTAGTGGGCAACGCCTCGTCAACAATGGAAATCTCGGATTCGCAGCTCAGAGTGCGCCTTGCGAACTTCATAGTCCCTGGATTCCCACCAGGCCTTCCCCGCCGCCTTCAAAGCCCTCTCGTCCGCCGCATCCTCCCGCTTCGCCTCCTCCACTCGCTGCTTCATCTCCTCCTCCGTCGGCACCTTCATGAGCTCCCGCAACGTCGTCTTGGACTTTTTCCGCCGCAGCTCATTTTCCGTCTTAGCGGCTTCAAGCTGATAAGGCCAGTGCTCGCCACGCCCAAAGTCGATGATGCGGAAGCTCGGAGTCTCGGTGGAGCGTGCGGAAGGCGCAACCGTCAGCGGGCCCGGCTGCATGAGGAAGTTGCGGACGTAGAAGGAGCCTTGGGTGAATTCGGCGTAATGAAGGCGCAGAGCCATGGAGTAGCATTCAGACCTGGAAGGGTGTTAGACCGTTGCCAGATAAGTACTTAAAGTAGGCAGAGCTCGGACCTTGCGTCAGGTGTGAACGTGATGGGGACGATAGGAGTCCCACATTCTTCAAGAAGGAGGATGGGCGACATCCGCTGCCACGCCTTGTAGCTGCCGCTCAACTTGAAACGCCTCAATGCCTCCTTCTCCTCCTCCTTCTCATCCTCCTCCTTCTCCTCGTCCTCCTCGTCCTCCTCCTCCGAATCGCCATCGTCATCGTTTGCCATATTCTGGCTCGGCGCAGCGACCACTGCGAGCTCGCCCTCGGGTTTGTTGGCAGGAATCTCTTCGTCGGTGGAAGCCACATTCTGCAGCTTCGCCTGAGCCTGCTTCCTCTTCTCAGCTCTCGCAGCCTTCTCCAGCGCTCTCGCTTTAGCCTCATCCGCTCTCTCCCCCCTCTTCTTCTCCTTCCACGACCGCACCGCCTCCTGCTTCTCCCGCTCGATGTCCTCCCGCACGGGCACATAGTACCCGTAGAACTTCGGCACGACAGCGTGAACCGGGACCGGGTGCGTGATCGGCGCAACGAGGTTCAGCCCGCACCAGTCCTCCATGAGGTGCGCCGGGAACGCGCCGTAGATCTTGCCCTCGTTGAGCAGCAGCTGGCGCGCCTCCGAGCCCGGGAAGCCCGTCTTGGCGGCGACGGTGACCTCGCCCGTGGGGGAGCGCGCGCCGAGCGGGCGCGGCAGCCGCAGCGCGGCGCGGTGCACGACGGAGTGGTTGCCCACGCCGAGGAACGGGGCGCCGGAAAGATTGAGGTGCGCGATACGCAGATTCGTCGAGGGGTCGGGGACGACCGGGGGTGCGCACGTCGCGGGTGCCGGCCCCGATGAGGACGCGGCAGGCTGAACCGGGAGCCTGATCGAGGCACAGTCGACATCCGTATTGAATGCAGTCGCGGGCTCGGTGTCGCGCGCAAAGCGCGGCCAGACGCGCTTGTACTTGCGCGGCACGCGCTCCTGCGACTGCACCGCCACCGCGGGCATCCTAGAGTAATAATAGTGCGAGGAGGCCATCGTGGCCTCGTCCGGGTCGTTCACGTAGAGGATATCGGGGAAGTACGCCTCCGGGATGAACTCCTCGAGTTTCGGCAGGTCATGGAAGATGGGCTGCGAAGACGGATGCAGTCAGCAGTCGGCATGTGATGGTCCGTGGAGAATTACCTTTGGAAATGGGGGCGGAGACTGCTTTTTAGGCGGAGCCTCTGCGGGCTTGGCCGTTTCAGTGCTGGCAGTGGCGGTTTGAGGTACATCGGTGGACGTCGCAGGGACCAAGGGCTCGACAGCAACGGACATGCTGTTTGCATCCGCCGTAGCCTTGTTATCACCGCCCACAGTGGCGCCGGCCAAATCTAGTGGGAACGAGTCAGCATGCATCCAGTGGGTGGGTGACGGGGCCAGCTCACCTGCAGCACCGGAAGTCTCAGCTGCAACACCTGCGGAGATTCGGCGTCATCAAGAGAGCCCCATGCAGACCGGAGGCAGGACGCACTAGCTTCGGGCAGCACGCCGTTATCTGCTCTCCCATCTATGTCCACATCCATGCCTACAACTCTAATCAGACTCAGGGTAGGATACACGGTGCAGAGGGACCTACCATCGACGTCCGGCTTCGCAGTGTCAGCCCCGCTAGCCTCGACCTTGGGAGCATCGCCCTGCTCGACCACGGAGGCCGGGCCGCATTCATTGCCCTTGGGAGAATCGCCGTTCTCACCAGAGGGAGCATCGATGTCCATTGCGACGGCATCTGAGTTGACTGCATCTGTTGCCCGCGCCGTAAGCAAAAATGCGGATCGCTTAATGAATCGATGCGCACCGCTCACAGCGGTGACGCTCGACACCTCCCCATCCACAACAACCGCCACATCTACCTCCATACGGGCCGCATCGCCCGGCAGCGGCAGCGCGCTCTTCGCGGCAGCCCACTCGCTGCTGCCAGACGTCCAGCCGGTGCTCTGCATGTTGCCTGCTGCAAAAAAAGAAGGCTGGTTAGCAAGGAGGCAGGAGCAGAGGGAAGGAAGGATGGGACGTGCCTGTGGGAGACGCGGCATCCTCCTTCGAGGCTGGACGATGGGGGTTAGTGGGAGGAGGCGCTGCGATTGGTGATAAGCGCGTACTTGGGGCGTCGACGAGGGTAGGCGGCGGTGCAGGGGCTGCGGAGCAATTCAGCGGCAACGAAGGCGCTGGGGCCGACACGGCGGAGTCAGCGTCGACTTCCATGGCCACAGGGACCGGTATTTCAGCGACCACGGCGTCTGGAAGGCACCGAAGGTCAATCGAGAACGGGGGTGATATATGAAGCTCACCTGCGACGACAGCGACCTCGTCAGTGACCAGAGGGGGATCTTGGGGTGCAGACGACGCAGGGGCTGAGAAACGACATGCATGAGCCAAGAGGCACAGACGCGAAACTGGTTGCTGACCGGAAAGCGTAGGCGCTACGGCGGCGAGTACATCTGTGCAAGATTCGTTATTAAGGCCTGTGCATACACAGGGAGGAGAGGGGTGTACCGGTGGCTGCGGTGGCATTGGGCGTCTCGACGACCTCGTCTTGAACGCGGCGCGGTGCGCGACTATGCGTCTCAGTGCAGCCCTCGTCGATGTAGCCAAGCTCGGAGGCAGAGGAAAGGTGCTCTGGCAGCGTGAGGACCGGCCACGGGCGCAGACGCCGCGGCTCGGGCTCTGGATCGTGTCGTTCCTTGAGATAGTTCTCCCCAAACGCCTGGATCATGCTACGCGACCAGATGGTGAGAACGTTGACGCCAGGGATGCGCGGGATCCTAAAGACGCGTCGTCAGCAACGCACGATCGGTTTGGACGAGGTGGCATGGACCAGTAAAAGTCGTCTAGGGAGTGTCCCCAGATGATGTTGTTTTCCGTCCTCTTGCCCCTGGGCGGTGGCTTCTCGAGGAGCTTGCCCTTGGGATCGCGGACCCATTCCTTGTAGACGAAACGCTGACGGTCTTCAGACATGGTGGTGGTGGTGGTGGGATGAAAGGTGAAACAGTGTAGGCGCCAAAAGAAGCGTGTCGGAAATCGGAAAGTCGGGAATGAGTCAACTTAAAAGGCGTTCAAAACGTGTTGTCGATCGCCCTCATCAGGACAGGCGCTCGTTAAAGCACTCGTCAAAGCGCAAGCCACCACAGTTCTACACATGTGGGGTGGCCAGGGCCACCGCGAGACAATGGGAGGTCCGTATTGTGTCCCGATATGGAGGACTCGACTCCCCAAAGAAGCACTGCCAGTGAAGCTTGTCAAAGCGCAGGGACTTCCGGGCAGCAGCCGACGGCAACCGACCGACAAAGCGCAAGGAAGGCAATCCAGTCCCCAAAGATAGCGACAGCGAAGGGGTTCAAACGTTCAAACGTTCATTGGCAGTCTCGGTCTTCGTGAATCGGAATGTGGTACAAAGATCCAAGAAAGGCCGGATAAACGCAGCACAAACGCTGGAAAACAAAGTCAGCATCGTTGTAGAAAGATCCATCGGAGAACGGAACTGTAGCACTCGCCTCCACCTCGGGCATCCTCCACGGGCACGATGACTCGAGAAAAGGGCGAAATTCGGTGGGAGTTGGTGCAGAGCCAGCCCGGAGATTGCCGGTTACCTGCCGGCAGCCGGGCCGCCGCTCCCTTTTCACAGGCTTGCTCTCAACCTACTTGCACCTACAGCCAAATAACCCCAGGATTATAACATGGCTCGCCCGCAATGGCTGGGAGTATATAGCTAACCCAAGAACGACTGAGTCCTCCGCGCTTGCGACTGGTCGTGCCCCCAATGTCGGCTTCGACCGTGACGCTCAACTATTTGCCATCGTCGACTCGGAGCTTTCCCTTCAATCGCTGCGCGACTCGGACGCGAGGAAGGTGGTGCAAGACGCCAAAATGCCCAACGATATACCGTCCCCAGCTCCTCAATGAAATCCTCGCGGAAGTACTCGTCCTGGAGTCGTCCACGCATATCCTGAACGCGCGCCAATGACGGGGTTCCCGTCTACCAATGACCTCTGCTTTTTATGCCACAATCGGTGGGAAGTAACGCTGTCTACCCCTTGTCTTCGGCAAGCGTTCATCACCTCGCCAGGGCGGAGCGGTATGAGCTCGCGTCATCTACGCATTCGCCGAGTCGCTCGCTCTGGATCCCTCCCTTCCAATCTAAATCGCGCTGAAGACCTCCGGCCTCAGTGCTTCAGATCCGATATACACCACGGTAGAGCATCCCGAGCGTCGGGAATATCTCGACATGGGCAATATGAACATGCGGAACTTCCTTCGCCTCGACACCGGCGAGATCCCCCTGCTCCGGCCTCAGCTGGGACTAAAGATTCAGAGCCTCTTTTGTGTCGGAGGCTCTGGATGCGGCGAAGTTCGTTGGTGCCGGTGAACCTTCGACGAGGCGCATCGGCTGTAGAGCGTTGTACGGTAACCCCTTGCGGTGGCTTCCACGCCGCCAAATTCGCATCATCTTGGGTCCAACTCACGACGCTCTCGCTAACCTGGGCAGACGCAACCGTCTTTCAAGAAACTTGCAATCTCGTCCACTGCGAGACGCGCTTTTCTCCATATTTCTACAATAGACGGTATGTACCCGGCGCCAACCCTTTCCCTGGCTTCCTCTACTTATCTTGTGTGAGAGAGCAGGTCCCGGGACTCTACGCCTTCCGAGCCCGGCCCATCGCTCGCTGGCAGCGCTCAAGTCTGCGTAGACTGGAAGGCTCGAATTATTGATCAGCGGGTCAGGCTGCACTCTCCGGGACTTGCGCGTCGTGAGAACGTCCATGCATCGACAAGGGTCGTCCGTGCCTAGACATGCGCCGTACCGCACGACCTTCCCGACGATGGATATGGATGCAAAGCTGCGGATCAAGACAGTGCAGACGGTGCAGAGCCCAATGAGGATGTGGGCGGGTCGCGTCGACAGGGGCGATTGGGGGCGAATCGCCGAAAGCGGATTCAGAGAGGAGGAAGACGAGGATGAGGTGGACGCGAGCCGCCGCGACAGCGATGACTATTCCGTGTAGATTCGAATGTCCGTGTCGGACGCCGGGACACTGTATCAGGCCATGAATTTGATGAATTCTTTCCGTGATTACTAAACGAACAGTCGACCAGGCCAGGAGGAATGCAGACAAAATGCAATGTAATAATGGAATAGAACGGCTCCTCATCAATTTGCCAGGCATTCTTTCTTTGTCTTTTATTCGTCATAGTCATGTCCAAATGCTGAGACCAAACCGAGACCAAACTTTAGACTAGTTGAACTAGTTCGTCAACTTCAAATCCCCGTGCATGAAAACCAGGACCAGTGGCGGTAACAGTAATTAATGATAGCACAATTCCGTGCTATAGCTCAATCTGACTGCAACCGCAATCGGGTATAGCAGTCTTTGCCCGCAGATCGATTTAAGCTCGAAGAACTGAACAAATACGGTTCCGCAAGATATATAGGGTGCTTTATGCAAAAGTGACAGTCTGGTTCGTTGGATTCGAGACCCGTCGGACGAGGAGGGATGATTTCATTAGGCAGCAAAGCCGAAGTACATAAAAAGAGGTTACCTGGTCCAGGTAGGCCACCGGTATGGGTCGCACTGAAGGGAATGAAATGAGCAAGATTACACGCAGAAGGAACCTCGAACGCACACGGTACAGCTCCCTAATCAGAACCGCTGTCAGAGCCATAGTCTGTATCGAGCTCCCAATAAACACTTGGTTCATCCTGAGGACACCTATTCGGAGTCAAGCGGCTGTTGAAGGAGAATTTTGGAATGGAGGGGAAGAGTTCGCGATAGTGTTTCGGGGTGTACGATCGCTCGCCAGTTATGCGCACCTCCTCGAGCTTGCATCCAGATTTTGTGATGAAGGATGTAAGGGTCGCGTCAGGATCCGGGCCCAGGCATGCACCAGAGACTTGGAGGGTGCGTAGAGCAGGAAGAACCCAGGGCTCGAGACACCGGTCCGTCGCTTCGCCTGATCCCCAGACCCACAGAATCAGGGATTCCAAATGCGGAAGGGACAAGTCCGGTGGGACGTCGGTGGCGTCGCACAGTACTAGTTCACAGTGAAGGAGGTTGGAAGTCAAAGCAAGGACTGGCCAGGATTTTTCTAGAGTTATTCCGCTCAGCTTGAGCGACGTCAACTGGGACAGAGGCAAAAGGTCGGCAGTGTGTAAGCTAGAGCTGCCACTGATGGAGACCGTGCGTAGCAAAGGGGCTTTGATGGGTGTAAAACCAGCACCCGATTTGTTGTTGGCTATGGTGAGCGATAGAGAGCATAGAATAGGTTTGGAGCCTCCGATGATGTGGAGATCGGAGTTCGCTATGTCAAGTTTCGCATATTCCCAGCGTGCCTGGTGAAGAGCAATGACATCCGGCAATTGAGTGGTGTGCCAGACGGAGTAACCGTCATCCTGCATGTCGATGGAAATGGGGCAGCAGCCAGATCTGCTTAACCACTCCTTCGCAATGCCTACATGGTGCTCGAACGCCGCATCGGAAGTGTTCCACGCCATATACAGAGACAGCGCTCGCCAGAGCGCGGGCGTACCCAGCGCTATCCTTCGCCATTTGTGGCAGATTCTCGTGAGAAAATCCGGCGAAAGTGGTCCATATAGAGGGGGGCAGAGGGGGTAGACTGGAAGGAAATGAATGAAGATTTCGGAGACAATTTCGTTCGGCAGAGTTAGCACGGGGTACTTGTAGTCGTCAAGGCGCCGTTGCGATGCGGCGATGATAGCCTTGTGTTCAGATATTTCTGCCTGCGCAGCGGCGATGACCGCCTCAAGTTCGAGTACCTTGCACTCCTCCTCCGCAATGCGAGCACGACCCACTGCGAGAATATTCATTTTGCAGAACGGGATAAGTACTGTAAGAAGATTCAGTTGCTCCATACTTAGAGAGCCAAGAATGCGTGGCGCTCACCACGGTTCCGACGTGGCTACTTGGGTGGAGGCACCAAGGTACTGGTGGCACAGAAAGAGGTGAATGTCCACGTGCACTGAGTGATGCCACATATCACTGCCACTGATGGAACCCCTATCTTCTTCCAGATGCATCAGGTTGCTTGTTTGGACTTGCGCCCAAAGGCTGTCTCAAGCCGATCAATTGGTCCTGGATTCAGAGATACAGCATCTAAATCTCCCACACGCGATTGTAAGCTTTTTTCCACAAACTAAGAAGCCAATGTATCACATCCGCCTTTTCTGTGGGATGACCGCGCAAAGTTTTAGTAAGTAACTTGAGCGGAAGGCCCTGGATTGACGGCGGGCTGGGCATTCAGAGTGGGCGTCTTCGTTACGGCCCGCACGGGTCTGTCTGTCTCTTTTTCTGCATGCCATTCGCATCCTCAGGTGGGTCCCCGCCTAGAATGATATTACTTAGATTCAACAGAGATCGGTGCTGTAACGTCGGCTTCTCCCGCAGCTTGACGCGGACCTACTAGCCTCCCAACCCGCCTACCCAGCTTTGTGTTCTGATGCATCAACCAGGATTCCGCTGCGCTCTGTCTCCGCGAAGAAATGCTGCAGAAGCCGGATGTCTTCGCAGCGTCTTCGGTTGATTTATATCATTCTCGGCGGGGACCCACACGGGCAGACAGACACCGTCGCGGGCCGCGCCCAGTGCGAAACCCTTGCACTCCCCCTATAGGCGCGAAACGCGGAGCGAGCACCGACGGGCCAGCATATATGTTCACGGTGTCCACGAGTGATGCATTACCACTAACCAGTGTTCCTTAAAACTTACGATCCCCGCATCTTGACTTATTCAGAGCACATTTTTGCAGAATGAAGCAGGGCTCGAAAAACCTAGTTTACTGTACCATTTCGACCGAGTGTTCAGGTGACGCGTGACGCGGGCCTCTGAACTGAACACTTGAGGTACCGGTGACGGTGACACAAGACTTTTCTCGACCAAATAGGCTGAGAATTGCACAAAATCTTTCTCCGGCAGTCGCCGGACTACTAAATATGGGTCTTTTGATGTGATTGCCGAGAAATGAACACTTGGAAAAGTGAACACTTGAGGTGACGCGTGACACCCTATGAACACTCGGTCGAAATGGTACAGTATCTCGTGTCAACTCGGAGCGTGGAGAACGAGTCACGACTCCTGTGTGAGGTGGGTGAATCGA
This sequence comes from Mycena belliarum, assembly GCA_029282135.1. Taxonomy (NCBI): domain Eukaryota; kingdom Fungi; phylum Basidiomycota; class Agaricomycetes; order Agaricales; family Mycenaceae; genus Mycena; species Mycena belliarum. Next base: position 101,682 of record JARJCN010000100.1, on the reverse strand, counting down.
CGCCGGCAGCCCCGCGGTGGGTCCCAGATGATGTGTTAGCATCAATCAACGCAGGGGACGCCCGCGTTCCGTGGCGATCCGCCAACGTGAAACCGTGGGAAAGGCCGAGGTTGCAGTCTTGCAGAACCGACCCGAAGGATGGAGCCCGATGGTTGATTGCTCGGCGCTGATGGATCTGGAGGGCCAGATACGCGAGTTCTGTTGTGGGTCCGCGGCACCTCGCGTGTGGACGCCTATCGCTCAGTCACTGTCAGTATTTGAATGTTGGCTTGTGGGTGCAGGACACGAGTTGGCAAGATGCGAGCACTTCGAACAATTCAAATCAGTACTGACTAGTAGCAATCAGTGTTTGGAATCGGACATGTGGCACATGCATATGGGCAGGGGGAGGTGCGATTCGGATATGCAATTCCTTGGGGCTGCCTTGGGCAGGTTGAATTCAGTGTCAAGTGCACGGCCACCGATTCCGACGGCATCGCCAAGCTCCGCTGTGCACTGGCACTTGAACCGGGTCCAGCGCGAGGGCCCGGGGTATCGACAGGATATAGATCGGTACTGGTGTGCCGCTAAGGCCCAAGAAATTGCCCAGATCCCTAGCCATTGGCGAAGCCAGGTCAAGTTATATAGATATGAAGTGATACTATGAATACATAAACCGACGGTTCGATTTTTTGGGCGGCTCTGGCTGCCATTGATTGTGCTTTGCAATCGCACTGGTATAAACAGCCTCCATCTGTGAAATGCCGCCCGTGTAAGTCAAAAATAATATCAAGCTTCTTTTTCTCCTGTGAATCTTTTCTTGGTTCAAATCCAGTCGGCTTTGGTGCGCACCAAGATCGACGCAGATCGACGCCGTTTCTTGCGCTCCGCAATCGTCCTGGCAGTACTGCCATCTGACATCGTCTTCAAACAACGCTCATATCAATCTCAAGCTCCTCGTTGGCTTCACCATTGCCCTGCACAAATCAGAAAAATATGGGGTGCCCATTCGAGCGCAAACCGAAGTAGCTTCGGTGTGCATTAAAATCAACTCCGGATCCCATTGCTTGCGCTCCGCAATCACATTCGTGGTATTTTTAATCGCCCTCGTCTTCACAAAGACCGCAATACGCGAAATAATTCATCCTAACCCTTGTTGGCCCTGGTTCAATCAAAATAATATATGGGGTGCACGGAGAAATCGAGTGCAAATCGAGCCAGCTTCAGGGCGCACCAAAATCAGCGCCTGACTTCCGTTCCTTGCGCTCCGTACTCGCACTGGTACTGCTGTCCATCGCCGTGATTACGTGATATGCAAAAGAAACGTTGAATTCCCCCATTCTGCCCTGATTTGAATGAGAAAAATACGGGATGCCCAAGTTGAAGTCGAGCGCAGGTTTGGCAGTCTGAATCTCAATGTAGGAATATGGATGATATGAGTAACTCCTCAATCGACACTGTTTCAAATAGCACATCGAGCTTGAAGTGAACTTTGGCGGGGCTCGGCAGCTTCGTTGCGTCCTGCACATAATCTTGTAGAACACTGGGAGCACGAAGGGTGTTATCGGACCGTGGTTGAAACCGAAACCGATCAGGGAACGCCCGAATCCGCCGCACGCGCAACAGAGAGTGATACTGTCTTCTAAGTCTGATAGAATTTGATACTGACTATGACGAGTGTCGATGTATTTATATTGCCAATAGCGTTACTTGAATAGCCCGAGGTTTTAACTCGTATAAATAGAACGTGGGGTTGCGGTTGATGGTGAGCTTAATGTTGTGACGGCGTGGGATGACCCGGGACTCGGAGGGTTGGCAGTGGGTGGGGATGGCGGCGTGGGTATGGTGCGGGATGCGGGGATGTGGGTTTGTGGGTTTGTGGACGGCGGACTCGGAGATTAGACGGAGCGGCGTCGACTGATTGGGCGGTGTGGGAGGTTCTAGATTTTAGGTTGAGAGAGGGGCGGGAGTGGGAGTATTTCGATTCGGATAAGGGGGAACGCCGAGAGGCCTGGACTTGGTGAAGGATGGTTAAATCTGAAGCTGAAGATTGATCTCGCGCTGAGAGTCTAATAGTAGTAAGAACATCATAATATGTATGGACCGTGCGCGCGTGCTTTCAACGCAGCGTCGGAGATCGGGGCATGGACTGCGGACTTGCGATGACGCATGCGAAGATTCTTGGCCGACATCAGAATCAGTGTTCTCTGCGGTATATTTCAATTCAAGGACAATTCTAAATATATTCAGTATCCAAACTGTGTCATTTTTCGGTTATCCTGGTCGGGTTACTGAAGGTTACTGACGACTGTTACTGAGTCGCCTGATACAACAAGGACGGCCTGGACCCAGCGATGTCCCAAGATCAATCTCGCGCTTATGCTTCTCAATTGAGCCACGTCAAACGACTAATATTCAAATAAATAAACCGCCGGAGATCGGGGCATGGTAACGTGAATAGGGGAGGGGACTCGTGGTGGGGCGCGGGACATTTGCGGACCCGGGACAACGGGGAACTTGAAAGAAGGGGGCTTGGGAATTTGTAAGGGGTACGGAAGTACTTGGATAGACTTGGATCTTGACCAGTGTTTAGGGTTCTTGAACTGTTTTGATACTGCGTGCCCACCTGATGATCCTGGATCCATACCACCTGCCTCCTCTTTCCTGAACAAATAAACCAATTAGGCCCGGTTTAGCCTAGAGTCCGTCGGCGCATCATGACGCAGAACACGGACCTGACCCAGCCCAGCGGATTCCCACACAATGGAAGCATCGGGGCCCCGATGCGGGGGCTGTACACTGGGCGATCGGGGATCTAATCAGCGTGGGAAGATTGCATGTCTAAATGATGGGATATTTTAGTCGCCGGGTTATTAGGCGGAGACGTGTCGCCCCCATCACCCCTCCCCCTTCGCCCCGCCACCTCGCCACCTCGCCACCCCAAATCTCCCAACCATCGCAGCGCAACGCATGACATCCTACCATGTGTGTCTTCCTCATCGTCGGGCGCTGCGACCCCACATTGACAGCACAGAGGCAGCACAGGGAGGGCGGCGCCACGGCGGGCATGTACAGCGCGCGCGCCGTCGGCGAGACGCTCGACCGCGTCAAGTCCGACTTCGAGCTGCTCGCGAACGAGCTCACGATCGCGCGCGATCAGCGTGAGCACTACGAGGCGACTAGTGCGTCCCTTCCCCCATATCCCGGAGATCTTACTCGAGCTGAGAGGAGGGTGAAACGGCAGTCGCAGCGCAGACGGACGAGCTCGACAAGATCCGGCACGCCCTCCGCGCGCTTGAGACACAGCACGCGAAGGTGCGCGCGCAGTACGAGTACGACTTGCGTGCCCTGCGCGCCGAGCGCAACGCCCCGCCCCCGCCCCCGCAGCGCGCCGGAACCCCCGCGCGTGCGGCGCTCTCCCCCAGCGTTTTCTCTACGCAGCCGCCCGACGCCTCGCCGCGCCAGCAACACACACGTGAGCGCGACGCGCAGCGCGCGCGCTTCCTCGAGGGCGGCGGCACGGCGAAGCGCATGAAGCTCGAGGGAAGCGGGAGCGGTAGCGGTGCGCCTTTAATCCTCTTTAATCCTACCGCCGTCGTGTGCTGATGCTTATGTGCTGGCCACAGACCCCGCGCGCATCGCCCTCCCGCTCATCGGGCCGGGGTCGTCCCCGCACGCGTCCGCGCGGCGCGTCTCTACGCCGCTCCCGCTCCCCCCGCTCCCCCCGCTGCCGCCGCCGCCATCCGCCACGTACACCGCGGCCTCCTCCTCCTCTTCGGCGCCCTCGCCCCTCCACGCGTACCGCTACCCCCCCGCCCCCGCGCCGGCGCACATCAACACGAACACGAACACGAACACGAACATGAACGCGAACCTGAACGCAAACATGAACGCGTTCCTAGCGGAGGACGCGCCCGTGCCGGCCGAGTTCCGCAAGGACGGCGGCGACTGGGCGGCGCTGTACAACCCACGCGCGCCGCGCGGGCGCGCGCTCGACGTGGGGCTCGTGCACACGTTCGCGCATGAGACGTGCGTGGTTTGCTTTGCTTTGCGGTCTGTTTTGTGGCACCCCCTGAGGCCCTGAGCTCTTTGATGCGCCGCGGGACGGGTTCTGTCGCGTGAGCTGTGATGCGGATCCGCCGCGCTTCTGTCAAGAAGCCAGAAGCGTGGGCGCCCATTCCCGTTCCGTTCCGCGTCGCGCATCACCTTCCCTCCTTCCCTTACCCTTCCCCTTCCTTCCCCTCCCTTCTCTTCTTCCGCCTCTCCGAAAAAGTAACCCACTTACCTTTGGAACAGCGTCGTGTGCTGCACGACCTTCTCGCCAGACGGGCGCTGGCTCGCGACGGGGTGCAACCGCACCGCGCAGGTGTTCGAGGTCGGGAGCGGGCGGCGCGTGTGGTGCGTTGGTTCTCCTTCTGTTTTGTGGTTGTGTTTTGTGGTTGTGTTTTGTTGTGGAGGGCAGTATGGCTGTGGGGGTTAGCTGAGACGTCGAGATGCTGGGCGATCGTCTTTCTGGTTCGTCATGTGGCGCTTTGAGCCCACGCCTCCTGCGCGCCTTGCTGGATACTCTGCGCTGTGCACAGCGCCTCCCATGCTTCAAGTCGGCGCAGACATTCCCTCTGCTTGCCCTTTTTTGTTATCACTGGATGGTCCGCATGCTGACTCGGACACAGCGTCCTCGCGGACGACTCGGCCAAGCCCGCGGGCGACCTGTACATCCGCAGCGCGCGGTTCAGCCCGGACGGGCGGTGGTTGGCGACGGGCGCGGAGGACGAGCGGGTGCGGGTGCGTGTGGTCCTCCATTATTATCTTACCGCATGCATTTAGTTATACGTATCCCTCAACCGCAGATATGGGACCTCGACACGCGCACGCTGCGCGCCGTGTTCGAGGGCCACCGGCAGGACATCTACGCGCTCGACTTCACCGCGGACGGGCGGCGCCTCGTAAGCGGCAGCGGTGACGCGAGCGTGCGCGTGTGGGACCTCGCGTTCCTCTACGACGCCGCCGCGCAGCCCGGCGCGCACCCCGCCGTGATCGACACGCCGGCGCGCGTGCTGGCGGCGACGCCAGACGCGGAGGACGACGCGGGCGTGATGAGTGTCGCGCTGAGCCCGGACGGGGGGCTCGTCGCGGCGGGGTGCGTGGACGGGCTGGTAAGGGTGTGGGAGGTGCGGAGCGGTGCGTTAGGTTTTTCATATCTGTCCAGGATGGGCGCGGGCGGGCACCTGCCTGGGCGCTTATCCCAGTGCTCAGGGGTTGGGTGCCTGCGACGCCGCATCGTCGTCAAACACCGCTGACAGTTCTGCGATCTACAGGCGCGCTCGTCGACGTGCTGCGCGGGCACAGCAACAGCGTGCACAGTGTGGTGTGGCGCGGGGAGGGCGGTCTTGTGAGCGGCGCGCTCGATAATAGTGTGCGCGTGTGGGACCTGCGGGGGAAAAAGAAGGAGTGCGTCGTGTTTGCGGGACATAAGGTGCGCTTGCCTCCCTCTGCCCTTTCGCGTGGGGAGCAGAAGACTCGTGAATCGTATGTTGATGTTGACTTGCGTGTGTAGGACTACGTACTTTCGGTGGGCCTGTCGCGTGACGCTCAGTGGATCGTGTCGGGCTCGAAGGACCGCGGGGTGCACTTCTGGGACAGCGCGGGCGTGGTGCAGTGTGTGCTGCAAGGACACAAAAACAGCGGTGCGTCCCTCCACCTCTGTCGGTGCGTAGATTGAACGCTGAACGTCGCTTTTTTCGTTGTAGTGATATCGACGAGCCTGCACCCGACGGGCAACCTGCTCGCCACAGGCAGCGGCGATAAGCTCGCGCGGATATGTGCGTGTTCTTCTCTTCCTTCTCCTTTCCCCTCCCCTCCCACTCTGCCACGGACCGAGCCTGCGCTGACTGTTGCTTGCCTACTTGCAGGGAGCTACAACCCGATATAATTCGGGTATCAAGCGGGGGCTGCTATGGGTGACTAAATTATTAATGCTATCTGATACATGGCGTGTTGGTAAATTACTGACTTGGGCGTGGGCGAGATTAATATTATGGTAATTGGTGTTGAGCTTCCGAGTGACCTGGGCTGGGAGGTTTTGGTGTTATGGAATAACAGCGTTGTACTACGTTGTGCGTTTGAGAAGGGTTGAACGTTGAACGCCCTGTGGTCCTTGCTCTGACAGCTCTTTAAGGTTATAATTGAACGGGATGCTTTGAGTGTCCTTTTTTAATAAAGGCTCCAACACCGAGGGGTTTCTCCTAGTCTCGAAGAATCCCCAACATTGACCATGGCCAAAAAAAAAAGGACGCATTGGTAACCAGACATGACCCAGCCCGGGATCGAACCGGGACTTCCGGTAGTCGAACCAAGACAGATGAGATGCGCTGGGCTTCTCTTCAATGTCAAGCTTCACCACAAGGGCTTTCTCTGCGTTGCCTGTATTTAATACCCCTCCCTACTCTGCGAGCGTCGTCGCTTGGTCCGTGTTCATGACACCGATCATTCTACATCGTCTGGAGATGTGTTCTTGAGAACCAAGGCTGGCTTCGACTCAATAGACAATCTCTAACTTCAAATATTCTGCATGCCCTACCCAGCCCGGATTCAGACCGGCACCGACGATGACCATCGTAATCCTGTGGTACTGTCACTCTTTCATTGTACTTATCAGGGAATTCGGGTTGATTGAATCATCTTATTAGGTGTGTAAGCATGTTGAAGGTATCTGTAGGAGCAGATCCGGTACATTGTTGACAACACGGGGCTTCAGTGCACCAACATTCTGACTGAGAGTTCACTTGGCCAGACTTGGCCTCAATCCAGTCTGAAGCTCTGAAGCCCGAGCGAGACCAGAGCCGGGACCTCCCATTCAAGAAATCGGTTGGTCGTCGAACTGATAAGGCAAAACAAGGTAATCGTGACCTGGGTGCGTCCCATTCAATGCCCAGCGATTGCACCTCATCCCCTCTCAGCTTGAGCTCTGCTAGCTCCAGAAAGAACGTGAGCCCACAAGTATACGCAATGAGGTATATCTTGTAGACCCCGTATACCTTCGGGCACTCCCGGGTATACCGACGATATACCTACGGCTCCGGTGACTAGCAAGGTAATTATCTAACTGATATCTTGCCTCGTATACTTAGAAGAGTTTCATAACATCGGCGTCATGCTGTTCCGAGTGTTCGGATCAACGGCAGACCATTCAATCACAAAGTTCGACTTGTTAATTTTCCGCTTCCACGTGGCATCCCGATCTGGGAGTTCTGATGGCGGCGAGTCCGGCCGCATCAAATTGAACTGAGGGGTCGCCGACTTGCCGCAGCTGACATGTCACAGCAGGTGCGAATACGACGGAGGCAGACGCGAGCGTGTTCTGTACATACATGATGGATTTGTTTTTAGGGACGTATGTAGTGCGGGGTGGCCAATAGTAGTATAAGGTGCAATTCCACTAGTAGGTAAGTACTACTGACTATATTGGTCAGAAGGGTGATGCAGACTCGAGGATGACTACGTCGATGGGTACAATGTGGTACATCGGCGGCGGCGGGCCATTTCGAGACAATGTAGCTACTCCCGGACAGCCCCGTCCGATGTACCAGATGACCACGACGAGCCCTAGGCACGGGGTAGCACATGATGCAGTCTCCTGGTGGGCGAGGCGGGATGTGGGGGGATGTCGCGCCCGTGGGATGCGCCGCGACGGTGCCCAACATCTCAGAGCCGCGCGTACAGGCCTACCCGCGGATTCGCAGGCGGCATTGCGTGCGCGGCACGGGGCTCGAACGGCAGCGGCGCGAGGGCAGGTGCAGGACACGATCTTGGCAGGTGTGCTCATGTGTACGAGCGCAGCGGCGAGGACATGTGAGGGACGGTGGCCGCGGGCGCGGCCCCAGCGCCGGTGCCGAGCAGCTTGAGCGTGCGGGGCGTCTTGTCGGTGCTAGCGAGCTGCACCGTGCGAAGTGGCACGAAACACCGCCCAAGAGACATTTTGGTGGCGGGAGGGCGGACGTGTCGGCGAGGATGGGCGGCCGTCGCAGACTCGCAGCGAGCGGCACGGCGGGACAGTCGCGTAGCGCGCGCGCGTTGGGGCGGGCGGTACGGCCATGGCTGGTATGGTGGGAGGGAAGAGGTTGTTGATGGTCACCGGTCAGCCACCGTCACACCTGTCCGGCGCTTTCGGCAGGCTCTGACAGGGACTCGCATGTGCCGGACTCGCCGCCATCAGAACTCCCAGATCGGGATGCCACGTGGAAGCGGAAGTTCACGAGTGCAAAGTTCGCGGCACATCAAACAACGTCTGACGCGCCGCCATGTCCTCTCCCGCGTCCACAGAGGGCGACACGACGACCGACATATCCAACCAAACTTGCCAAATCGAACGCTGCGCGATGTCCCCAGTCTCTGTGACACGATTACATGTCAGAACCAGAGATAAGTTGTGGGCAATATCATGGCTTCCAAGAGAGCAAAGCCGCTTTGCAGGGATTTTGGTGTTACTTCTCAGGCAGTATACGTACTTTAGAGGCTCAGATATTGTCCAAATTTGGGGCTACATGGGTAGACGGTTCAGCACTGAGGACTGAGTACTACTGATTGTTCCCCGGTGTCACGTTGCCGCGGCATGGCGGCAGAGCGGCATCTGCCTTTCCGTGCCGAACCCACCTGTATCTCCCAAGTCTCTGGAGTATATGTAAACCTCTGGAATATATGAGTTATACCAAGTATACAGAGTATACGGGGCTCTCTGAGGTATATGAAAGTCTCCCGAGTCTCTCGTATACCTATGTAAGGGCAACCACGCGGCCCGAGAAGTCAAGGGTCCTGGCGTGGGGAATCCGAAGGTTAATTGACAGGCCGTGCTACTGAGTACAAGTATAGCGCACCTGGCGTGGGGAATCCGAAGAGAAGAACGTCTGAGGATTCCCACGCCCGGAGCCGCCTAAAATACCTACTGACTAGTAGCACGTGCGCGGGGTGATCGGAGCAACCGGAGTGACGCGCATAGGTCCCGTGCGCGGTCACAGGCCACGTGGTATCCGGAACCGGAGTTCCGGCGGGGTCGCGGGAGCGGGCGAGCGGGGGCGGAGGGAGCGACGGGGGGAGCGACGGAGGGAACGGGGACTGGGGCGGAGGTCGGAGCGGAGGCGGGGTCGGGGGCCGGAGCGGAGACCGGAGCCGGAACCGGAACCGGAACCGGAACCGGAACGGGGGCCGGAGCGGGGGCTCCCCTGACACCATCCCCCCCTTGGAATGCGGCGCCTCGACGCATCGTCCGGACATGGACGTCGGGGTCCCGGAAGGGGAGGGAGTCGAAGGTGGCGGTCGTGATGGCGCGTGGTGCGGCGGGGTACTTCCGGTAGAAATCTGCGACGAGTTCCGGAGCGAAAACGTCGGAGTGTTTAACCCACGAATCATGAGAGGAATTATAACCTTTCCACTGCACGAAATACCAGAGCGAGCCCCACCGGTACTTCGCGTCCACGATCGCCTCGACTTCCCACTCGGGTGGTTCGTCCGGAGCGGCGCCCGGAGCGTCCGGAGCGTCCGGAGCACCGCGGAGGACCGGCGGAGGCTCGTCATAGCCAGTCCGACCCTCGAAGGGGTCGTCCTGAGCCAATTCAAGCTTGACGACCGGAAAGACCGGATGGAGCTGCGAAAGCCGGGGAGGGAGCTCGAGCTTGTACGCGCCCCGCCCGATGACCTGGAGCACCCGGAAGGGCCCCAAGCGGCGGTGCGCGAACTTAGCGGAAGGGCGAGTGGTCTGGATGTCGGAGGCGTCCAGCCAGACCCGGTCGCCTACCTTAATCTCCGGCGCCGGAGTGCGCCGGCGATCGTAGTACCGCTTATACTCCTCCTTAGCCTTGACGAGCGCCGCCCGGGCTTCGGAAACTCCGGAGGCGATCCGGTCGCGGAATTCGTTAACCGCTTCCACCTTCGAGCGCAGCCCGTTCGGCTCGAACCCCATCCGGGGGAGCCGTCCGGTGTCGGTCATGAACGGGACCTGCTGCGTCGACGAGTGGATGTGGTTGTTGTAGGCGAATTCGGCGGCCGGAAGGAGCTCGTCCCAGTCATCCTGCTTGTAGTTAGTGAAAAGCCGGATGAACTGCTCCATCTCCTGGTTAACGCGCTCGGTCTGACCGTCGGTCTGCGGGTGGTACGACGTGGAGGTCGCCGGAGCGACTCCGATGAGGCGCCACAGCTCCCGGGTGAACTCCGCGATGAACTGCGGACCCCGGTCGGAGATGTACTTCTCCGGGGTCCCGTGGAGCTTCCACACGTTCCGGTAGTACAACCGCGCAGCTCCGACGGCGTCCAGGGTCGTGTGGCACTCGTTAAAGTGCGCACGCTTCCCGAGCGCGTCGACGACGACCATCACCGCGTCGTACCCGTGAGCTTCCGGAAGCTCGACGACGAAGTCCACCGAAACCGTGCTCCAGCGCTCTTCCGGAACCTCCGTCGGGTGCAACTCACCGACCGGAAGCTTCCGGAGCGCCTTCGTGCGACAACACAAGTCGCACGTCGCGACATACCGGCCGACGTGTCGGGACAACTGGGGCCACCAGTAGTTCCGGGAGACGAGCTCCAACGTCTTGAAGCGGCCGGCATGCCCCGCCACACGGGTATCGTGGTGCTGCTCCAAGATCCGGCGTCGGAGGTCGTGATCCCGGGGGACCACGATCTTGCCGCGGAAGTAGAGCAGCCCGTCGTCCACACGCCACTCCGCGGACCGGAGCGACCGGGAGCCCCGGACGTTGAGGGCCTCTCGCGCGGCGATAGCGAGGGGGTCCTCGAGGTCCGGACCACGCGCAAGCGCGTCCCGGATGTCCCGGAGCACCGGACGTTCCGGTCCGGTCACCACTACACCTTCGATCGCGCGGACATGGAAGAGCTCCGGAGACAGGAGGGTGACGTCCTGGTTGTCCGGAGCCGCTCCGTGGTCCGGGCGACGCGACAGCGCGTCCGGTCGCCCCATCAGGCGCCCGGGCTTGTGGTGCAGCGTGAAGTCGAACCGGGACAGGTACAGCGACCACCGCGCCTGCCTCCGGTTGAGGTTCTGCGACTTCCGGAAGTACTCCAGGTTCTTGTGATCGGTCCAGATCTCCACCGGATGCTGCGAGCCCTCGAGGAAGTGTCGCCACTCCTCGAGCGCGCGGACGATCGCGAGCATCTCCTTGTCGTGGATCTCGTAGTTGCGCTGGACCGGACTCAAGCTCTTGGAGTAGAACGCTACCGGATGCCACTTCCCGTCCGGACCCTCCTGAGAGAGAACCGCGCCGGAAGCCCGATCGGAGCTGTCCGCTTCGAGCCGGTACGGCCGGGCCTCGTCCGGAAGGATCAGGACGGGGTCCGTGGTCACCGCGTCCTTCAGCGCCTGGAAAGCGGTGGCCTCCGGTTCGCTCCAACGCCACGCGGTGCCCTTTTTCGACAAGTCGAACAGGGGCCGGGCGATGTCGGAGAAGTCCCGGATGAACCTCCGGTAGAAGTTCGTGAACCCGACGAACTGGAGCACGTCCGTCTTGTTCTCCGGGACCGGCCAAGCGGCGACTCCGGCGACCTTGACCGGATCCATCTCCACGTGGTCGTGAGAGACGATCACCCCGAGATATTCGATCGACGACTTCTCGAACTCACACTTCTCCGGGCGCAAGTAGAGCTTGTGCTCCCGGAGCCGCCGGAGGACCTCCCGGACGATCTCCCGGTGGCGCGTGAGGTCGGAATGGGCGATGAGGATGTCGTCGAGGTATATCATGACGTCCCCGGACAAGATGAGATCTTGGAAGATGTCGTTCATCATTGTCTGGAAAGTCGCGGGGGAGTTGGTCAGGCCGAAGTACATCACCAAGGGCTCGAAGAGTCCCCGGTTAGTCCGGAACGCGGCTTTCCACTCGTCGCCTTCGCGGATCCGGACGTTGTTGAAACCCCACCGGACGTCCAGCTTCGTGAAGTACCGAGCTCCTTTCAATCGATTAATAAGATCGTTGATCAAAGGGAGCGGGTACCGGTTTTTCACGGTCATCGCATTGAGCGCGCGATAGTCCTGGACGAACCGGAGGCCTCCGTCCTTCTTTTTGACGAAGAAGACGGGGGACGCCATCGGGGATTTGGAAGGCCGGATCCGTCCGGTCGCCAATCCCTCCTCGATAAACGCGTCGAGCTCGCGCTGCTCGAGGGGAGAGATCGGGTAGACCTTACAGTTCGCGGGCTTCGAATCCGGGACGAGTTCGATAGCGTGGTCCCATGTCCGGCGCTCCGGTAGCGAGTCGAACGACTCCCGGTTGAAGACGTCCTCGAACTCCCGGGCCCATTCCGGAATGGTGTCCGGAGGGGGCGCAGAGTTCCGGGCGAACGCCTCCGCTAACCGCTGTGAAACGGTTCCGGTGGCCCGGATGTCTTCGGAAGGGGTGAACCGGGTATAGAATATCCGGTCCCCTTCCTCGATCTGGGAGTCGTCGTCCTCGGTACCGGAGTCTTCGGAGTCATTCTCCGGAGGCCCCGGAGGGTCTTCGGAGTCATCCTCGTCCTCGTCCGATCGGTCCTCCACGTCTACGACGCAGATCGCCGGAACCGGACCGGAGCGTAGCCGCTTGAGCAACTGCGCGGCGGAGCGAGCCGCACGGCGCTCGGAACGAGCCTCGGTGGTGCACGTAGCGCAACCGGCGGGGCAGCGGCTCATCTTGACCTCCCGGGTTTCCCAGTTGATCTCCGGGTTGTGCTTCCGGAGCCAGGAATACCCGAGGATGAGCTTCTCCTTGCCGAGGCGCGTGACCGCGAGTTGGACGCGCTCGCTGTGGCCCTTGTACGTGAGAACCACGTCCGCGATGTCCCGGATGTAGCCGGCCTCATTGGGGCTGCCGTCTACATTAAAGACCGGGATCGGCTGCGAAAGCCGTCGGACCGGGAACTGATTGGCAGCGACGTACTCCGAGTCGATGAATTCGGAAGTCGCGCCACAGTCCACGAGCCCATTGGTCGAGAGCTTCGCAGCACTATCGGTGGACGTGAACTCGAGCGGGAGGTGCAGCGAGTTGGGAGCCGGGATTGCCGCGACGGTGTAGCGCTTCGGGAGCCTTCGCTCCCAGGAGGGCTTCCGTGGTGCACGCGGGATTGCCGGGGGGACCGGAGCGGTTCCGGAGTCCGGAGCAACCGGAACCGGAGGGGCCGGAACCGGAGCTACCGGAGCAACCGGAGGAGCGCTCGGGCTGGGGGGTGCGTCTATCGTTTCGGAAGGTGCAAGAGATATATTGTCAGACTCATTACACAGGACGGCGAAACGATTGGGGGACGCGAACGAGGGCGCACTGCTCACTCGTCGCGGAGGGGAAAATCCTCCGGACCAGGAGCAGCCGCGGCAGTGGAATGCTGCGCGGCGGCCTCGGACGACGCAACGCGAGCCAGCAGCTCCTCCAGCAGCTCGCCGTCTAGCTGCCGGATCACCTCATCCAGCACGTCGACCGCGCGGATGTCGACCGGAACGGTGCAGTCCCGGGCGAAGTGGTTCGGGTCGCCGCAGCGGAAGCAACCGCGACGGGGGGCAGCGCGCGCGCGGGTCCGGTCGACGTCCATCGGAACCGGAGCGGAGACCGGGGGCGCTGCGAACCTCGGAGGGGCGGAGGGAGCGGCCGGGACGGAAACCGGGATCATCCGGGCACGGTTCGGGGCGTGCGCGGACCTTCCGGACGTTCCGGTCGAGCCGATCTTCGAGCGCTGGATCGACTCGTACTGGCGGTACGCCCGGAGACGCCAGCCGGGGTAGTCCTCGAGGTGCGGAGGGTCGCTCGAGCCGGTGATAGCGAGGTTGATCGCCGGGTCGAGTCCGGTCCTGTACTTCGTGACCTTGATGAGCTGGTCTTCGAAGCCGGCGAGGTCGACGAGGTCCTCGAAGTCGTCGGTGTACCGGTAGATGTCCCGGTTGCCCATGTGGTACGCGCGGGACTCGAGCTTGTGCAGGGCGTGGTCCTGCTCGTTCTCCTCGATGAACCGGAGGCGGAACTCCCGCTCGAAGTCCTCCCAGAGAAGGAAGGGGAAGGGCTCCTTGGCGCTCTGGCGTTCGGCCCAGCGCTGCGCCGCATCCTTCGCCATAAAGGACATGGCGAACCGGATGGCCTTGTCTTCGGAGGGATCCCCGTAGGCGTCCCGGAAGCCTTCCGGAACCAACCGGATGTACGTCCGGACCGCGTGCAGGAACGCTCGGCCTTGGGTCCGGTCGCCGTCGAAGACGAACGGGGGGTTCGGTCGGAGGACCGTTTTGTTCGAGGAGGTGGACTCCGGGAATAAGCCTGGACTCGCGGCCGGAGCGGGTGCCGCAGGGGCCGGAGCAGGTGCGGGTTGTAGGTTGGTGACCAGGGCGGTCAAGCGCGCGAGGCTCGCCTCGATAGCGGACATCCGGGCGTCCGCGGTCGGGTCCGGAACCGGAGCTCCGGAAGCTCCGACGGGGGTACTGCCGGGCATGTCGGCGACGATGCGGGGGGAGGAGGGGGCAAGATTCGAATGGGGTGAGGCGGGGGCGCTATCTGAGCTGTCCGAGCCGTCGACGCCGAACTTCGCAATCTTGACCGGTTAATCCCTAGTAGACGTTCTTCTGCTGTAAGGGCAACCACGCGGCCCGAGAAGTCAAGGGTCCTGGCGTGGGGAATCCGAAGGTTAATTGACAGGCCGTGCTACTGAGTACAAGTATAGCGCACCTGGCGTGGGGAATCCGAAGAGAAGAACGTCTGAGGATTCCCACGCCCGGAGCCGCCTAAAATACCTACTGACTAGTAGCACGTGCGCGGGGTGATCGGAGCAACCGGAGTGACGCGCATAGGTCCCGTGCGCGGTCACAGGCCACGTGGTATCCGGAACCGGAGTTCCGGCGGGGTCGCGGGAGCGGGCGAGCGGGGGCGGAGGGAGCGACGGGGGGAGCGACGGAGGGAACGGGGACTGGGGCGGAGGTCGGAGCGGAGGCGGGGTCGGGGGCCGGAGCGGAGACCGGAGCCGGAACCGGAACCGGAACCGGAACCGGAACGGGGGCCGGAGCGGGGGCTCCCCTGACAACCTACGTATACTTCTGTATATACGTATGTTCTCGCTAGCACGGTCCCGACTGTCAAGCTCATCACAAAATATGGCTGATCTATCTGAAGGCCCCACGCGCAGTCTAAGTGGGACTTGCAACCTGAAGTTCATGTATCAAGACGTGAAAGTAGATATGATTCAGATTATCATATAACTTGTATATACCTTTTTTGACACCGTAGCACAACTAACAATAGTTAGCCTGCTAGGTCGCGTAAGTGTGGAGGGATCTTGATCTCCAGATCAAAGTTAAGAGGGGTCACCCCAGGGAGGAGGAGGAGAAGGTTCTTATACCGTGGTGGTCCCTAT
This sequence comes from Mycena belliarum, assembly GCA_029282135.1. NCBI lineage: Eukaryota > Fungi > Basidiomycota > Agaricomycetes > Agaricales > Mycenaceae > Mycena > Mycena belliarum. The sequence goes on along the minus strand of JARJCN010000100.1, from coordinate 86,349 downwards.
AAGGAATGTACGGGTGCTGTACCTACATACATCAGCCTCATGTATGCTACAGCCAACCTACGTCTCGAACGTTACGACAGATATACAATTGATTCTTCTCACGAAACGAGGGTTGTAGGCGGGAATATTCTGATGGCTTTGAATCAAATCCAGTGTAGGAGAGTTCTGCAGGCAGCGGTAAGGTTCCGCTGCCCGCAGAACTAGAGAGGAGCCTCGGGCCTCAGGATTTGTTCCCGATCGGTCAAACCCGACATGTTCCGGGGGGTTTTGAGACAGCACTGCTCGACATCCGAAACATCCCGAAGGCCCCAGACACCGACCCCATTCTGGAGCTGGAGGTCCGAAACAAGATGGGGAGGCGCACTAAGAGTGCGGGACACCGTATTGTGGTTCTTGGAAGCCGGCGTGTCCCATATGTCCCGAGTTTCGACCCTTAAGTGTAGTTGGCCCCTAGTTGTGTGATGGCAGCCGTACTGCTCAGCGCAGGGATCCAAACAACTTTGGCACACTCGCGATCGGTACGATAGCCCGTGCGGTGGTGAATTGCATCCCGGTGCCTTGTTATGGCACCGGAGGATGAGATGACCTTGGTGGTGGAAGCCAAGCTCCAGGGAAATGCAAATTAAGCACACGGCAGGAGCCGTGGTGGGGACTCAGATCGGACGATAAGGGGTACTGTAGTTTATTGACAATATTAGCTGTTCCTCTGCCGCTGGTTGGGGACCGAGGCGGGGGAATGAGAGGACATCGTCCGGATACCCTCTAAAACCCTGGGTTCGCGGAGCCAGTCGGCTAACATATAACATGGTTTTCAAATGGTTTTACTTTCGACACAAGTTTACATACTTGGAGCGAGAACCAAGGGGTGTCCGCCGGAGAATGCCGAGACACAGCCTCAGAGGGAGGGGGGGTCGCCGGCGACCCTTATTTCACTTTTCGGACAAATGGTCGGGAAGCTCCAAAAATGCTTTTAAGCACATAAAAAAAAACCCCCTCAAAAATCACAAGTTTTGCGGGTATGTATGTACGCTTCGAGTTGCCGCCGGGACAGTTAAGAACATTGTGCGATGCATGATAACACACTGGTCACTAGGTACGACCATTGTTTTAAAGTGTACTTCCATTGTCATTGGTGCCTCTCCTTGCTTCTTGGAAAAATCATGTGGCAGGTCTGGATTTGGTGTTCTGAGCGAGGTATGAGAACAAAGCCTATCTTGATCACTGCCTGATATCAATTGCATGGATTTGGAGTGCTCGATGGAGGGTTGCCGAGGGGAATCTGTCAATTATACAATGCATGGGTCTTGGGTCTCAACAGGAACTTTGTTTTCGTTTCAATCCTAGTCAGATTAAATCAGCAGGCCCAGTTCCACCTCTGGCACTGGTGTCTGCATTGAAATACCCACTGCCCAAACCAAGTGTCCTACCAACAACTTCAACATTGAGTGGTTTTGGGACGACAGCTGTCGTGTGAATGCAGGGGGGGACAGGAAAGGCACGTAGAAGTCGAATTCAAAACAATATTTGTGGTTGTGAGCACTGAGGAGGAGGTGGGATTGAAGATTTGGGATTTAACAGGGGTCTGCCGGATGCGGAATTACCGGATTGGGAGCTTAGTCAGCTTATGTAACAGGGAGGGTGGGGTCGAGCGAGACCTTAATTCAGTTTTCCGACGTTGTGTAGGAAATTTCAAGGCTGAGTACCCCTTGGCGAGAACCATAACGTACGGGTGGCTCGTTGTCTTCCCTTCTATATATCTGGGAGAGTGTTGTATCAGCTCGGAACCTTTGCGATCAACCGGGAGAACCAGACTGCGAGCCCAAATCAACCTTGCAGATGGGCAGAAGATAGGGGTGCCATCAGTGGCAGTGATGTGTAGGCATCACTCACGTGGACGTTAACCTCTTTCTGTGCCAGTGCCACCACCCAAGTAGCCACGTCACAAACCGCGGTAAGCGCTACGCATCCTCGACTCTCCAAGCCTGGAGCAACTGAATCCTCTTACAGTAGCCTGTTCTGCAAAATGTCAGACATCCTCGCAGTGGATCGTGCTCGCATTGCGGAGGAGGAGTGCAAGGTTCCGATCGAGCTTGAGGCGGTCATTGCCGCTGTGCAAGCAGAAATACATGAACACAAGGCTATCATCGCCGCATCGCAACGGCGCCTCGACGACTACAAGTACCCCGTGCTAACTCTCCCGAACGAAATCGTCTCCGAAATCTTCATTCATTTCCTTCCAGTCTACCCCCTTCGCCCCCCTCTATATGGACCACTTTCGCCGGATTTCCTCACGAGAATCTGCCACAAATGGAGAAGGATAGCGCTAGGTACGCCCGCGCTCTGGCGAGCGCTGTCTCTGCATATAGCGGGGAACACTTCCGATGCGGCGTTCGAGCTCCATATAGGCATTGCGAAGGAGTGGTTAAGCAGATCTGGCTGCTGCCCCATTTCCATCGACATGCAGGATGACGATCACTCCGTCCGGCGCACCACTCAATTGCTGGATGTCATTGCTCTTCACCAGGCACGCTGGGAATATGTGAAGCTTGTCATGGCGACTTCCGATCTCCACATCGTTGGAGGCTCAAAACCCCTCCTGTGCTGTTTATCGCTCAACACATATGATAGAAACCAGGGCGCCGTTTCTCCCAGCAGACCCATCGAAGCCCCTTTGCTACGCACGGTCACCATTGGCAGCTATAGCTTACACACTGCAGACCTTTTGCCTCTGTCCCAGTTGACGTCGCTCAGGCTGGACGGAATAACTCTAGAAGAATCCTGGCCAGTCCTTGCTTTGACTTTCAGCCTCGTTCACTGTGAACTAGTACTGTGGGGTGCCGACGCCGACGTCCCGTCGGACTTGTCCCTTCCGCATTTGGAATCCCTAATTTTGTGGGACGGGCAATGGGTCTGGGGAGTGAACGGTGCGATGGAACGGAGTCTCGAGCCCTGGGTTCTCCCTGCTCTCCGCATGCTCCAAGTCTCTGGTTCATGTCTGGGCACCGATCCCGACGCGACCCTGGCATCCTTCGTCACAAAATCCGGATGCAAGCTCGAGGAGGTGCGCATTATGGGCAAAAGATTGTACACGCAGAAACACTATCGCGACCTCTTCCCCTCCATTTCTAAATTCTCCTTCAACAGCAGGTTAGATGGAGAAAGTGACCGAGATACAGATCCCAACATTGACTCTGGGTCTGAAGATGGCTCGCTCTAGCGCTTACTAGCTGTGCGCTCCAGTTTTCTTACGTGTGGAGCTCTATTCATTCTTCTCCTTCCAGAGCTATTGATCTCCCAAGTCCGCGCCTTCTGATTGCCTTCTGACGCGGTTATCCCTCATCGATTTTTTTTCGTAAAATCACACGAACCATCTTTCCTCATCATGTTGCATCCTGCGGTTGACAGAGTATAAGCGACACGGACTTAAACACAAACACTGAGCCCCGAGACACCTAAATATTTTATCGAGACTCGAGACGCCTGCGATCATCCTTTTTTGCTCAGGTTGAGATGTCAAGTTATTACATATGCAGCTCTCGATACATAAATGGCTTGAGGCACAGGAGATGTGGAAGCCTACGCAACTCGACCAAAAGTCGGTACCCTCGAGGTTGACGATGGCTGAAATGACCTTAAAACCAAGCTCGCAGTCGACACGGAGTTGAACCGCGATTTCCAGGCATCCACACAGAGACTTGATGCTGGGACCTGAATCCTTCGGATAGACCCGGTAATTATAATATACAAGCCTGTACCAGCCTCGCTCAACCTCCATCCATTTAACAACCTCGGGTCTAAGCTCAATCGATACCACATACGACTTAGACGGCACCGTCGATGCGTTAGATAGCTCCTCCACGATGCCCAACAAGCCATCGCAGATCGCGAGCTGGGCCATAGATATATATAGAGCGTCATTGGCTGCCGCGGCCTAGAATCATACCGTGTTGTAGCTCCCTACAAGCGGCAGTCAGCTCGACTCTGGAGCTAGCGGAAGAACAGAAAGAAGCAAAAGAACACGCACATATCCGCGCGAGCTTATCCCCACTGCCCGTCGCGAGCAGATTGCCCGTCGGGTGCAGGCTCATCGATATCACTACAACAAACGTGGTGTTCAAAAAGGACGTTCCGAAGCCAGTGAGGAAGAAGAGACGCACCACTGTTCTTATGCCCTCGCAGCACACAGTACACCACGCCCGCGCTGTCCCAGAAGTGCACCCCACGGTCCTTCGAGCCCGACAGAATCCACTGTGCATCGCGCGAGAGGCCGACCGAGAGGACAAAGTCCTGCGTATCCTCGTCAGCATATGTCAATCCAACTATGTTTCCTCTTCCTTCCTTCAATGAAGTTCCTTCGTCGACAAGGAAAAGGGAGCGCGGAAAAGGCCCAGATGAACAGAGGAAGAAAATTGGTATGAATTACCTTATGCCCCGCGAAAACGACGCACTCCTTCTTCTTTTTCCCTCGCAGGTCCCAGACCCGCACACTATTATCGAGCGCACCGCTTAAGACGCTGCCCTCCCCGCGCCACACGACGCTGTGTACGCTGTTGCTGTGCCCGCGCAGCACGTCGACAAGCGCGCCTGTAGAAAGCAGAAGCCGTCAGCGATGTTCGACGCACTATGGCGCATGGGATAAGCGCGCCGGATAAGCGCCCAGGCATGCGCCTCTCCCGAACTCCAGAAAATCTCAAGAAAAGCCAACTCACCACTCCGCACCTCCCAAATCCGCACTAGCCCATCCACGCACCCCGCCGCCACCAGCCCCCCATCGGGGCTCAGCGCGACGCTCATCACGCCTGCGTCGTCATCCACGTCCGGCGTCGCGGTCAAGACGCGCGTGGGCGTGTCAATAACGACGGCCCGTGCGTCGCGCGACCCTGCATGCGAGTGCCCGCCGGGGCGCACGGATGCAGGAGGCGCGGCGTCGTATAGGAACGCGAGGTCCCACACGCGCACGCTCGCGTCCCCGCTCCCGCTCACCAGCCGCCTCCCGTCGGGCGAGAATCCGAGCGCGTAGATGTCCTGCCGGTGGCCATTGAAGACGGCGCGCAGCGCCTGCGTGTCGAGCTCCCATATCTGCGGTTTGATCTTTAGCCCCGGGAGAGATAGATGCAGTGGAAACAGAGATAGAAGGTCAGGAGGCAGACACGCACCCTGACCCTCTCATCCTCCGCCCCCGTCGCTAGCCATCTTCCGTCCGGGCTGAAACGCGCGGAGCGGATGTAAAGGTCGCCCTCGGGCTCGGCAGACTCGTCTGCGAGGACGCTGTGTGATCGTGTTAGCGAGCACTGAAGGATCAAACGAAAAGGAGGCGAAATAAATGCAACCAAGAATACGAGGAGGGCGGCACGTACCACACCCTCTTCCCGCTGCCGACCTCGAACACCTGCGTGGTGCGGTTGCACCCCGTCGCGAGCCAGCGCCCATCCGCCGAGAAGGTGGTGCAGCACACGACGCTGTTCGGTAGGTTAGTTTTTAGTGGTTGATTCAAGAAGGAAGGGAAGGAGAGAACGAGAAATGACGGAAGACTGAAAGGAGCAGAAGAAGGAGGGTTAGATGATAAGCGGGTTTTGTCAGCCCTTCAACGGAAGACGCGAGGGAGAATCGAAGCATCGCACCCGTAAGAAAACGTCTCGCATCGAAGTTGAACAGCAGATACAAAGAAAAGGCGAAAAAAAAAGATTCAAGGCAAGCAACTTGAATGGACGCACGTCTCATGCGTAAACGTATGCAGCAGCCCCACGGCCAGCCCCCTGCTACGTGCCACGCGCGGGTTGTACACTACAGACCACTCGCCAGCGTCCTTGCTGAACTCGGCGGGCGCCTCCCCGGTGAGGAACTCATTCATGTATGCGGGCAGGGTGGGGGGCGCGTACGGGTAGCCTTGCTGCGAAGCTGCGGTGCTGAAGGGGCCGCTGGAGGAGGGAGGGGCGCTTGCTCGCGGGGGCGGGAGAGGCGAGGAAATGCGCCGCGTGGAGGCGTGCGGGGACGAGGCGGGGCCGATGAGAGGGAGGCGCGCGGACTCTGTGTGGTATAAACATCGTAAATGTAGGCCCGGAGGCGTGAAGGCAGCGCACCGCTCCCCTCAATCTTCAACCGTTTGTTCGGCCCGCCCTCAAGGGATCGTGCGCGCGGGGGGTCATGCTCGCCATCGCGCTCGCGCGCGTACATCTGGCGCGGTGATTCCACGAGCATGGTCGATGGGAACACCCTGGGGGACGGCTCGATCTCGCCCCGCACCCGCGTCAGGCCCGACGGAAGCGCCGAGCGCGCCGGGGTGCCGATGCGCGGCGGCGGTGGTGGAGGTGGCGCACTCCGCTCGGCGCGCAGGGCCCGCAGATCGTACTCGTACTGCGCGCGCACCTTCGCGTGCTGCTCCTCGAGTAAGCGGAGCGCCAGGCGGATGCGGTCGAGCTCTCCGGTCTGCGCCGCGACTGGCGTCCCCTCCTCTCAGCTCGCATAAAAAATGACAGCGAGGAAGGGGGACGCACTGGTCGTCTCATACCGCTCGCGCTGGTCGCGCGCGATCGTCAGCTCGTTTGCCAGCAGCTCAAAGTCGGCCTTGATGCGGTCGAGCGTCTCCCCGACCGCGCGTGCGTTGTGCATGCCCGCCGCGCTGCCCCCCTCGCCCAGCGCCCTGTGCTGCTCATGTGCTGTCAATGTGCGATAGGAACGGACATGCGAGGAGACACACATGATATACGTTCGCCATCCGATGGACCTCAACCAAGTTATGTGATCCTCGAGGTCCAAGCTTGTCCAGTCCAGTCCTCGATTTCTGGGTCTCCAACTCGTGGTGAAGCTTTGGAGTGGCGGGGGGGAGCCAAGGCTTGCGAGGGAAGATGGGAGCGATGCATCCGCGTCTAAAAACCCGGCAACTAAAATATCCCATCAGTTGGACTTACAACATTCCCACGCTGATTAGATCCCCGATCGACCCGTTGCACAGCTTGCGCATTCGGCCCGTTGCTTCCTTTGGCGGGTGGGAATCCACTGCGGGGTCAGGAGGTCGCGCCATCATGATGCGTTGACAGACTGGGCCAGACTGGCCTGGTTGGCTTTTCGCTTCAGGCAAGGGCTGGAGTGGTAAATGCATCATCAAGGTTTGATCAAGGTCAGAAACTCAAAGAACGAGCGGAGTTTTGCTGTCACAGATCCAAGTACTTTCCGACGCGCCTTCCGAGTTCCCATGCCCTCTCCTTCATGTTCCCCGTTGTCCGTAAGTTTTCCGCCCGTCATCACGAGCCCACATTCCACGCTGCCAAGCTACCACCCACCGACGGTGCCCAGGCACGCCCTCACGTTTCATTTACGCTTCCCAAATATGATAACGATGCAGCTATAAGGAGTTGGTGGCAGTGGTTCCGTCCCATGTCCTTGATTTTCCCTATTACTTGAAGAAGTCGCGCTTATTCTCTACCCGGGATCATGACACCGGACCCACAGACACCTGCACATGTGCTCAATGCACATTGAACAGAACTACTAATCTGGTGACGCCGAAAAACGCTGATGTACTTGACTCGATCTGGCACAAATCGCAGAACGCTCATAGCAGCGAAGTTCAATTTCCAACGTTCAATGTTGAAGTCCATTTCCTCATCGATAGCATCGATATCGTCGGTCTTTCTCTCTCTACCTGCTACATATAATGCATGTTCCGGAGAAGGCCGCGGACCCACCGCAGCCCACCGCGCAACCCATCGGCCCCACATCCTTCACATATCTAACTTCTCGTTGAAAATAACCATGCATAAATCAACATTGACGTGACATCCCCGCATTCCGTCAACTTGAACCACATCGCGAACTGATGATCTGCTGATGATCTTGGCGGGGACCCACAACGGGAGTGTCACCGTCGAATGGAGCGACGAAGAGACAGGCAGACACCGCCGCGGACCGCGGTCCAAGCGCGCCCACAAATCTTGGAATGGATAGAGGAAATGGAGCGTGGCCGCGGCGCGGGAGGAACTCGAACCCTCCGCTACCCTTATCTATGTATTTTAGCTCCGGTATCTCTCTCAAGACACGGGAATGGTGTCGTGCGATCCTGAGTCCCGTTCTCCTGGATCCTCCTGGATTTGGTTTAGCTGTACGGGGTTCAACGGTAAGTGCTAAACTTTCTCTCAGCAGACAAATCATCCCGCGACGTGCATTACCCCGTGTCTCCGAGACGACCCGAGGGATGCACATAGCTACGCTGAAGATAGTAGATACTGCAAATACGCGGTGTATCGAAGCCGATCCCGCGGGGACCCACACAGTGTCCGAACTCGGTACGCCGTAAGTTCTCGAGCCGTCATCGTCGCCATTTAAATAATTCAACCTTCAACCGCAACCGCCTCCCGAAACGTGTAACAGCGGCAACCCAGCCGCAAAGCCCGGTGAGGGACGGATCGGCGGCGTCACGAGCATATGGCGCCGCGACACATCCCGACACAACCACATGCCGCCGCGACCATGAGGTGTATATCCCGCCATCTGCACCCACAGAAATCCGATGGCCGCACTTTAGGTTCGGATTCTGGGCGCGTGGGCGGCGGGGGCCGCGGGGTTGATTCGAATGACTGTCGTATCATTCTCATTATGCATAGAGTCTCTGCCCTGCGCAATCCGCGGACTTAGATACTCATTCCGACGGCGTACGCTTTGCCCTTGTATTTTGACTGAAGCCCTCACCTCAGCCTTGAATAGTGCACATATGTCAGTTAAACCTATCTACGTTGAGGATTACCCTACGAAGGATTGGACTCAAAAATAAATGAAGTATCTAGCCTTTTTCTTCCCTTTGCTGCGTGCGTTGGCGAGTCCGGCTCGACCTGAGCTTTCTTACGCTGGCCGCGTGCGTTATTTGGAGGTATAAGCTCTGCAACAACTCTCTTTCGTTTTCCCTTTGCAATAGCAGTGATGAGCTACTCAAGAAGCTCGGAGACAGGCATGGCCTGGGTCGCTCGCCGGCGGAAAACCCGGTGCATGTTGAGATTGGCGGCCGGTAAGAGGGGAGGCACTTGGAGCGTTGTCAACGATGACTCGGGAGGAAAAGACGTGATGGCGTGGAGAATATAAAAGCTGTTTTCGCAGAATATTATGCCCCCATGTTCTATGTAAGCTTCCGGTTCCGCAGTTCAGGTCCGAGGTTCAGGTTAGCCGATGTCAGCCGAATAGCCGAGCTCGGCCGGATTCCTCCGACCGGAGAACCTCGAAAGGGCCATCGGGGAGCGCTACTACTTAGTAGCGCGGTATCGAATAGTTTCGCAGCCACCTTGGTCCCAGCTCATCGATTGAGACCCATACCTCATGGCAGGATATATTGTAGTTCCTTTCGCAGAGATCAAAATGGTATCGCCTCCACGCCGCATCGTGTCATGAACGTTCAGCGCCGCATCAAAGCAATTTATTATGGCTAGAAACTAGGCAGAAAAGCCATCTACCGTCATGAACAGCTATGGATATCAAGCATCCGTCCAATGAAGCATACTTATGCATTATCTGATGAGTCCTTCGCGCCAAGGTAGTACATGCCTCACATACTCATCATAGTCTCATTCAAATCAAAATGGGAAGCTGCAACAACGTCGAAAGCCAGAAGTGAGGACTGCCATCAGTGGCAGTGCCGGTATCTTTCATTGTTTGGCACCAACCACGTGAGGTTCCTGCTCCTTCACTTGCCCTTCACGGTGATTCTGACACGTCACGGACTGCACTGTCCAGTGTCGCACCATCGCGGTGAGCGTAGTGAATTGCCTTCTTTCTGACTCCCTTTGCAGATGGAAAGTTACTTCCAGAACCCTATACCGTAAACCAGACTCGAATCCGATGCTCGAGAGAGGCTCCTGTGATACCGACTATCGCCATGGGTGAAAATAGCTAGGAGGGCGACGAAATGACCACATCACATTCTTGTATCTCCCAACCGGTAGCGATACCAGTGAGATGTGCGCGCGAAGCTCTTGGCGTAGGGTTCGTGGAACTTCCAAGAGCATTTATCCCAAGTTTCTCCCACACGCAGGGATGCCTTTCACGACGACTCCTTCAACGACGTCTTAGCCGACGTACCGCTCGCCGCGATCGATGTACCGGCTCTAGAGGTCCCGACGAGCGGGCAGCCGTCCTGTTCCGGCGGGATGTCTCCATCTTTCCTTCTGCGGGCACGGTTTGCTGCGGCGGCGATACTCCACGCAATCTGCGCTGACGGAACAGCGGAAATATGAACGACAGGCAACGAGGACCAAAAAAATTGTGGCCGGATGCTCCCTCTACGGGCATGGTTCTTTTCTGCAACGCGCGCCACCCACCGGATAACGGCGATATCAAGGAGAAGCATGTCGTTCGATATCTGGGATACTAGCTGGTGGCAACGTTCAATTTTTGTCGCGATGCCATTGAGTATTCGCGAGGCTGATTTGCGATCTTTTAAAGGAACGCTGGATCCCGCCGCCGTCCCGTCGACTGTCCCGTCCCGGAACGGAGTGACCTTGTCCGACCAGTATTTCTTTAGCGCCTCCAGAGCCTCAACACCTCCATGCCGGATTCCATCCCGCTCGCGTTTCTCGGGGCTCTGCCGTCGCCACCACCAGCCTCCTCCCTCGGTGACCTGCTCGCAGACTCCGTCGCAGGCTCCAACATCGCCTCCCTCCTCGACTGTCTGCCCGCCACTCCTGCCCCCGCCCTCTTCTCGCCCGATCCCGCGCGCCCGCCCCTCCTGCACAGCACCCTCCGCGATTTCGTGCAAAATTTCGCCCTCCCGCACCGCCTGCGCCCGAATGACCGCGTCGTGGTCGTCCTGCCCCCCGGCCCGGAAGGCGCGCTGGCGCTGCTCGCGCTCGCGAGCTACCACACCTGCGCGCCCGTCAACGCGAGCTGCACCTCGGCCGAGCTCCTGGACGACGCGCGGAGGCTCAACGCCAAGGCCATCGTGGCGACGCGCGAGGCGGAGGCGCGCCTCGAGCTGCGCGCGCTCTCGGAGGCGCTCGGGTGCGGTGTCGTCTACATTGAGCCCCGTACCGCGGGACCCTGTGGGCTGTTCGACATGAGGGTGATGGGCGAGGACCCCGCGCAAGCTGCTTGCACGCCCTCGAGGCTCCACGGCCTTGAGGACCGGAGCCTGCTTCTGCATACTTCTGGTACGAGCGGCAGGAAGAAGGTGGTTCCGTACTCCCTGCTGTCTCTTATCGTGGGCACCGCTGCGGTCATTCAATCGTGGGATCTGCAGGAGTCGGATGTTAATTGTAAGTGCAGGGCAATCGTCCTGCCGCCCGCACGCTGATGTTGTGAAAGTGAACATGATGCCCTTGTTCCACGTCGGGGGAATCGTGCGGAACCTCCTTGCTGTGAGGTTTTTTTTTTTTGTGACGGATCCAATTTTGATACTCTGACAGCCTATTCTCTCCGGGGGGAGCGCTATCATGTGCCCGGGTTTCGACGCCATGGCATTCTGGGGACTCGCGCGCGACCTGCAGGCCACCTGGTAATTCTCTGCTACGATTCTTGTTCTCCTCGATATTCAATATCCCTCGCTCGCATCTAGGTATTATGCAGCTCCCACAATCCACCACGCGATCCTCGCATCCCGACCAGAGGGCATCACCCCAGCGCGCGACCTCAAAATCCGCATGATCGCTAACGCAGCGGGCGGCCTTCTCCCGTCCCTCGCGGGGAGCCTCAAGTCTACGTTCTCAGCCGTCGTCCTACCGTCCTATGGGATGACCGAGTCCGTCCCAATGCCCGTTTCGCCGCGCCCCGCCGCTAACGCCCAACTCTCCGCAGGTGCATGCCCATCGCGACCCCGCCGATCACGTACCAGCTCGAGCGGCCGGGATGCTCGGGCGTCGCGTGCGGCCCGCACCTCTCGATCCGCGACCGCGAGGACCTTGAGCAGGCCCTCCCGCCGGGGCGCACGGGCGCGGTCTGCGTGCGCGGGCTGCCGACGTTCGCCGGGTACGAGGTGGCGCCCGACCCGGGCGTCCCGCTCGACACGGCGGCGTTCACGCGCGAGGGCTGGTTCGATTCCGGCGACGTGGGGCACATGGACGGGGACGGGTATCTGTATATTACCGGTCGCTCGAAAGAGATCATCAACAAGGGCGGGGAGGTTATCTCGCCGTTCGAGATCGAGGAGGCCGTCGTCACGGCCGCTAAGCAGTTTGTGAAGGTGGCACGCATGTTTCCACTGCAGACCGTTGTGGCTGATTTTTTTTGAGACTACTTTGGCGTTCGCGATTGAACACGATGTATTGCAAGAAACCATCGGCGTTGTAATTGTGCCTGCGCCCGGTCGGCCGCGTATTGGGCTGACACAGCTGCAGGATCTATTACGGTTCGTCGATTCATGTTCTGCGTTCCATCTCCCAATCGATTCACAGGGATCACTTACACCCTTCAAAATGGCCATTTGCCCTCGTTTATATGGACGACGTTCCCAAGAACAGCGCCGGCAAACCTCTGCGCATCAGTCTGGCCACGCGACTCGGGATCGGCAAGCTCACCGATGCCGATCCTGCCCTGCACCGCCACTTCGAGGCCATCACCCCCGATAGCCAGGCGGCACTTTCCGAGCCCATCCAGTGCGCCCGCGTCGCCCTGGACTTCAACGAGATTGAGCGCGCCCTGCTCACCGTGTACGGCGTCTCGGAGGTCGCGCTGCGCCCCCGCGCGGACGGCGCGCCCGAGGCGTTCGTCTGCGCGCAGGACCTCGACGCAGGCGACCTCGCGAGCGCCCTCGCGCGCACATTGCCCGGGTATGCGGTGCCCGCGCGCATGCATGTCCTGCCCGGGCACAACCTCTTGCGCACTGCCGGCGGTGAGCCGGACTTCGCCGCGATGGAGGAGGAGAGCTTCCGCCGGCACGCTTCGATGATGTCGGAGCACATGCTGCTTGTCCGCGACATTATTGGGAACCTGGTCCTCGCGGACCCGTCGACGATCACGCCGGACTCGGACTTCTTCCTCGTGGGCGGCAACTCGCTCCTCCTTGGGAAGCTTGCGTATCAGATTCGACGGCAGACGGGGGTGGCGATAGGCGTGTCGGCACTCTTTACTAACAGCACGATTAAGAGCATCGCGTCGATGATTGAGGTTGAGAAGCGGCGTAGCGCGGACGATATACTCAAGCGCAAGCTCCCCCACCCCTCGGCGAGAACGAGCCAGGAGACGCTGAGCAAGGGGTACGATTACGACGAGGACATCGAGGTGTCCCAGGTACAAATGCGCGGTCAATCGCACCCGCTTTCGATGGTGGTTCAGGCGCTGCCGTTCCTCTTCTTCTATCCCCTGAAAGCGGCATTTACTTGTGTGTTTCCCGCTCTCTCCTGCCGGCTTGTTCTCACAAATACAGCTCAGGGACAGCCTTCCTCTTCACATTGTCCGTCTCAGCTACTTTCGTAAACGGTACCTTCTGGCAGCGTGTAGGCTCGCTGCTTCTCGCAATCGTTGTTGCCCGATTGGCGAGTAAGTTTTGCTGTATCCTGAAAATTACCATGTGCTGAGTCTTTTTCTAGCTCGCATCGTCGCGCCCATTACTTCCATCATACTCAAATGGCTCATCATCGGAAAGTACCAGCCTGGCACGTACCGCATGTGGTCAAATTATCATCTACGCTGGTGGATCGTCAACCAAAGCCTTCAGATCGCTGGCCGTGGCATATTTTCCTTGCATCCGTCCTTGGGGTTGATGTACTACCGCTTGCTCGGTGCCCACATTGGCCGCAATGTGACTATCGACAAGGGTGCCAAGCTGGGCGAATACGACCTGCTCACGTTCCGCGACGGCTGCCGGGTTGACAGCGCGCTCATCCGCGGCTTCTGCGTCGAGCGGGACGGCCATTTCCGCCTGGACAACATCGTCGTCGAGGAGAAGGCTGTCGTCAACACCTTCACGCAAATCTCTCCGGGGGCCGTCATCGCCGCACGGAGGGTTTACGGCCCTCACGCGTCCGCGCACGATGCCCCGTCACCTCGGGCGCATGCGGCCTTCAATCGCACCCTCCTCCCCGAACCGAGCGCTTGGCTCAAGTTTCTCGTGGCGTGGCCAGTGATGGGGTTGGTTTACTTCCTGTCTTGTAAGTCCCTGTTTCAGTCATCCATCGCCTCTGATATTTTGGAAGATTTGCCGTGGTTCATTGCCCTCTGGCTAATGGTTACTGAAGTGACCATCGTCACCGATCAGCTCAACGCGCTCGAGGCGGTTGTGGATTGGTTTGCGGCTCCAGAGCGGGTTGCTTACCATGCGCTGTCGCGTGTGGCACGCGCGGTGCTTACCCCCATCGTCCAGCTCGTTCTTGGCATCCTCGTCAAACGCCTCTTTGGCCTAAACAAGGAGGGGAGCACCGCTGATGCCACGGAGTGGGCGCTGCTCCGCAGATACATCAACTCTCGTCTCCTTTCGAAGTCCGGCCTGAAGTCCGCATTCTCTATCTTGGGGACGCACTACGAGGTCGTTTCGGTTAGTCCGTTGCTTTCTCTTCCATCCAGCTTATCTGAACATTTGCTGCTTCAGGTGGCGTATCGCTGCATGGGCGCGAAAATCGGCAAGCGAGTGTACTGGCCAGGCTCCGGCATATATTGTGTCGACCCTGAACTCCTGGAGATCGGCGACGATGTTGTCTTTGGCTCACGCAGCGAAATCTTCACCACAGACCGCGTCGGTTCTGCTCGCGTCACGATCGCCGCTGGCGGTAAGCCCTTCTTCTCCTGGCATTCAGCGCATGACCTTGACGCATGGCTCAGCGATGATCGCCGACCGTGTCGTCCTTCTCCCTGGCTGCAAAATAGGGCGCCGCACAGTGATGGGGTCTGGCGCTCTCGGTCTGCGTGACACCGAGTACAAGGATGGATCGACATGGCTCGGCTCGGGTGTGCAGCAATTTCGCTCCACATAGTCTCGTCACTTACACTCACGTCGTTCTCAGAGTGTCTGGACAAAGGGTCTTCCCCTAAACATGAGGACACGGACACAACTACACCTTTTGGACGCGCCTTTTACAAAGGCGAAGCGAATTATTTCGTTTTCCCATACGCCCTCATCCTCGCGATCAACATCCTCCTCGCAGCCCTCTGCGCCGCCTACTGGTCGATCTGCGCCATCGCAGCTGCCCAGCTGCTCCGACAACTGCGAATGCACGCGAACCACGTGCTCCACATCTACCGCCCCGTGTGGTACCGCCCCGGTGTCATCTACGGTTTCGTCGCGACATCCTTCGTGATCGTCCTGAGTGCCCAGGCGCTGCTCGCGCTCGCGTGCGTGATCACAGCCAAGTGGGTCCTCCTCGGCCGCCGGCGTGAAGGCCGCTACGCGTGGGACGAGAGCAGCTACTGCCAGCGCTGGCAGCTGCACCTCGCCGCGTCTCGGATCATCTATCAGGGCTATGGCACAGGGGGGGTCCTTGCACCTCTCACGGGCTCGATCTATATGGTGTGGTATCTTCGCGCACTCGGCGCGAAGATTGGGCGGAACTGCGCGATATATGCAGGGGGCAAGCTGGGCCTCATGACTGAGCCGGATTTGGTACAGGTGGGTCCTCACCTCCTTTATCCATGCATGTGTGTTCGCTCATATGTTTCACAGCTCGGCGACGACGTATCTTTGGATGACTGTTCCGTTGTCGCGCATATCAATTCCCGGGGCAACTTCGCCCTCAATAGCTTGAAGATCGGGAACGGGTGCGTCACCTGCCCTCCAACTCATTCTCGTTTTTGTATCGATATCTTATGAAATCTGCTCCTCAGCTGCGCGCTACGTTCCGGTTCGCGGCTTTTATCAGGTGCGGCAATGGAGGACAGCAGTATGCTCTGCGAACACACGCTTTTGAGCTCGGGCGACGTCGCAGATGCCGGCGGGGTCTACGCTGGCTGGCCCGCAATTCGGATCGCCAACAATCTGCAGCAGACGGACACCGACGCCACCGTTCCAAGGCTCATTTGTCCCATATGTCGAAACTTCCCTAAAGACATGGTCTCGGCCTCCTGCGGGCACATCTTCTGCAAGGCGTGCGTATCATCTCTCCCCTAGCTGGCTTGTGCTTTCCTGATAAGGCTGCGCAGCTGCATCACAGGTCGCAGGAGGTGCCCGATGTGCATGGAGCGGGTCTACGCCCGAGATCTCACTCGTATATACCCGTCCTTCTCGCTATAAAATACCCGCTACAACGCAGTACTCCTTGGACTACGCAGTACCCCTTGGACTACGACCGCAGTCTGAATCGGACGTTTGGACGTTTTGTTTTATTCCATTATCTAGTACTTAGAGTCTGAATACCTACACGATCTAGAGAGTTTCAGTGTACAAATAGAATGAGTTACGGTCAGTATGCAGGCGATGGAGAGATCACACTTCGATGGTCAGTCCGACTCAGCACTGGTCGTTCGTGGCCGCACCAGGTATTTTCCCCTTTGGGCCCCTCGAAAGGTTACGTGAACTCCTCGTATTGGAGAGCTTTGCAGGAGTTCTGCAAGCAGTGTTCGCCCGAAGGGCAAAGTCAAGGCAAAGTCTCAAAAAACTGATTCGAAGGCCTTCAGGATTCTTGCCAAATTTCGGACCCGGGAGCAGTTCGAAAGCCCTTGCAATTGGAAAATCTTGCGCACTTAGTAGAACGTTTTTCTTTACAAAAATGAACCTTTTCTGAACGAACATCCTGCCAAGATTGACCTCCGACCTCCGCACATATCTGTCTGTTCTCGGTTAACTTACTCGATACATACAATGGTATTAGGATCGCCCCCGTCTTGGCATGCCAGTGGCGCACCGAAAAAGTTTTGTACTAGGCCGAGACAGCTGCGAAGCTTTGAAAATTTGTAAGACCATAAAACTTCAACAAGATCCATGTCGATCGCAAGTGGGGCCCGGGCGGGATGAGAGCCTTACTTAAGTAATAAGAAGAGCCGGCTGCCGATATCCCTTCACTCTCCGACAGTTCCCGCAATGACGGATCCATGCACGCCCCAGCTCACTCCCAGGCCAAACATGATCCACCCTACAACGATGATGCCCAGCGAGAGCCCCGCATACACCCAGCGACTGCCCATGCGCTCATTCAGCGGCGACTTCAAGACGGACTCGCGGTACTTCGGCGCCACGTCCTCCAGATCGTCCATGTCGCGGTCGGCCTGTCTCAAGTTCCAGAGGCGCTCGACCTCGGTATCCAGGAGCGCTGGCTTGACTTGCGCGAGGCGGGTCGCTGGGAGGAGCGTCGTGTACGATACGACAAGAAGGGTTCCGGAGACCGCCACGGAAGCCACTGCGTAGGAAAGCCACAGAGTGACCGCTGGGTCAAGCGAGTCGGTCGCTGAAAGATCCTGCAGCTTTCCTGCCGCCGTGGTGATTATTACGATACTGGCTTGAACAACAGATTCTGGCTCATTCAGGTCAGTGTCAGAATTAGAGGCTCAGCAGGAGCCGTCACTCTTTATCGCAAAACTTAATGAGCACCTCAGTACGGATCCTGTTCTAAATTGGCAATCACTCACGCAGTCGCAAAATATTGAGGATCCGGCAGAATGCTCCGGATTATTTCGACCTGCTCCGGGATCAGAAAAGGTCTTCAGGTCAGAGGTATATATCTGATTCACCTGCGGAGCTGGGGTAATGCTCTGGTGGGAACCATGAGCATTATTGATACAAGACAGGTGAGATAGCGCACCTGCGACAATGCATACATGACATATGCCGCGACGAATGTGGGGACGGTGTGCGAGAGCTTCAGAAGCAACATCGAAATCAGGAACGTCAAGCCAGACATGAACACTACACTCAGTGACTTAGCGGTGTGGATCGGGCTGAGGGCTCAACTCACGTAAAGTAACGCGATGTCCAAACAGGTCGACGAATATTCCGATGAACGGTGTGAGCCCGATTGGCAGAAGCAGATACATGGACGCGACCCATCCGCCGACGACCGCGCCTTTCTTGAGACGTTGCTGGGCAAATTGACTGAGAAGTTCAGCGCAAGCCACACGCAGAAGGAGAGGACGAGGACTCACGTGGAAATCGACACGAAGGACTGCACTCCAGCGTTCTCAAATATCTGGAGGTTACTTCATCAGAAAGACGCAGAGTAAGGAAGCGATAGACGTGCGGCGAAGAGCACAATGAACCAAAACGTAGCCGGCATGTGGCGAATCGCATCGAGCTTGAAGACGCCCGCCTTCGCAGCGCCTGTGTGGCGGTTCCCGCTCGTCTGGTCCGTGATGTCGTACACCCGGCGCAGGTACCTGTCGAGGAAGAACACAGCGACAGCGCAGATAGACGAAAACAGGCTGATGACGGCGCTGATCCACAACGACCACGAGAATGAGCCGAGATTCCGGGTGATTATGTTCGCCGTAGTTTGACCTATCCAGCGGTGAGTGGGATGAAGCTGCAGCATGCTGCCGCCGTACCGGTGTACTGAGCGAGATTTGCGATCGACCAGATTATGCCTGTCATGCTTGAGCGATACGCGGCGAAATTGGAACCAAGGCTGTACCAATGCTCGATGCAAACCCCTTTCCCGGCGCAAAGTACGTGGAGAAGATCCGATGCTAAACATCGATATTCTAAATGGTCGGCACAGATATAAGGAAGACCACCGCGCCTGTGCGTTGTCCAAACTTCCATCCCCGACCTGCAGCACCTGAGTGTTCGAGAAAAACTAGGGCCTGAAGTGAAGTGAGCTTACGGCTGCCACCACTTTTCCTAGAACGAGCACGGGATAGGAGCGGAAGTTCCGAGTGACAGAGCCTGCTTGGATGGCTGATCCCGCCAGATGAAAGAGAGTGAGATATATGGAGAGCAATGGACCTCCCCATTTGTCGATGCCGAACTAAAGACGCAGGTAAGGATAATATGTTCTGAGATATCCGTAATCTACCTACGCCTAACGCGACACATAGGAAGGTGTTGACCTAAGCCGAGCACCATCAGCGGTAATGAAAGGGAGAGTCACGGTGTGCTGACTAGGTTCGTTACTGCGACCTCGATATGGCCGTTGGAATAGGAACGTATTCGAATGCAGGGCATCTCACCAGAGTAGCAAACTGGGAATTGTTAATTTTGAGGGTTTTGATGATCGTTGTCTTCTGGGCGCTGGGGGTCGGGTAAGGCGTAGCTCGCAGGGACTGGAAGAGCATTTACACAATCAAACCCTGGTGAGTGTAAGCAAGGTCAAGCAACTAGAAGAATGAGGAACTTACGTTGGACCAGTGGTTACCGACTTAGGCAGAGGTGAGTGCGAAGTCTCACCCGTTATTGAAGACGTACATGTGCAGAGACAAGTAAGGATGATCATCGTCAGTTTCCATATGAGCGGGAGCTTCCTTCGGTGCGCCCCGGACGTTGAGAGGGTTGGGACAACGGGTGATGCTCCGCCGGCGTCCTTGTCGTCAAACAAATTCTTCTCCTGAACCGAGGGGGACAGAGGGGATTCCATCGTGAAGGGGGGGACGAAAAGCCCTGGTACGGCGCTCTCCCATCTTATCAGATTTCAAGGGCAGGGTCATGCGAAGAAGAACGTCGATTTCCCCACAACACCGGGGAGATTTCGCCTCAAAAGGCAACCGTTCTCCTGCGGAATACACGTCCATGCTTCGCCGCCCACACCGTGGAGGCCGTTGGGACTATCACGTGCTCCCCGGGTTGAGGATTTGGCTATACCAACGGCTGGCAGCGTTCCGGGAAGCTATTTTAGTCGGCGAAGGGAAGATGGGGAGATAATGTCGCACCCGTTATCAGATAATGCAAAAGCGCAGCCTGATCTGAGGCACGATTGTACATTGTGCTCCCACCTGGGGCTCGGACGGAGTTCCAGCGACATATCCGAGTCCTTGGCGAGTAGCTTGGAGGTCCAGACTCTGACTGAGTGTTGAGAGTTGAATAGGATGCGACATCGCGAGATGTCGCAAGCTGTCAAGTCCTTCGGCACTTTGAGCGGTAACTATTGAAGATCCAATTAGGTTGAAAACAACACATTCGAGACCCTCACCTCCAGGCACTATTCAGAGAGGCGACTGGGGGGACCGCGGGACCGGAGTCAGCGGCCGAGGACATAACGGTCAAGTTGCGGCCATGTGTCGGCCAAGTGCTTGACGGTGCTTGCAGCGAAGTGAATACATAGAGAGGGTTTTCAGGCCAAGAAAAATTCAAACAGGATGCCAGTGAGTCTGAAGCTCAAACTTTCGAGGAGAGAGCCTAAAGGAAACATAGCCTCTCTTGACTTCGGCCTGGGGTGACCATGGGATCGACCTCCTAGAGGGAGCGCCAGGCGCTGACCTGACTCTAGCTCTTTGTCGCTGTGCTACCCGCGCGCTACTGTGCGGGCTCCCGGCTTGGTGCGGTTTTTTGAGATTGTCGAGGTTTGGAGGAGAGGGTCATTCGTCACTTGCTGTGACCAGTGCACCATCAATCATTGATTCGGATCGGTCGGCCCTTTCGACCAAACTGTGCCATGGGCGCCAGCAAGCTCATATTCTTTCTTCAACGCACGTAGCGATGCTGTTTGCAAGCTGCCGGAGCTATAATTGTCATTTTATTACAGCCAGTTGCAATGAGGAGCACCGTCAAGTAATTAAATATTAAATAATATTGCAAACTTGCAAGAATGGATCAGCCGATCACGTGGATTGACGTCGGTGACGTAGTGACACGAAGCGCGTCTACATATAAAAGCCGCCGCCGCCGCCGCCCCCTTCCACTTTCCCCCCACCTTGCGTCTATCATGACCTCGAGCTCGATGGACACCGATAATCTCCCGCCGAAGCGCACCTCGCCCTCGATGCGCAACGTGTCAAAACCGCTGGAGAGCACGCGCCTCAACCGCCTCATCTACCTCCTCCTCCTGCTCTCCACGCTCCTCTCGGCGTACTACGGCTATCGCGTCCTGCAGTGGAAGACCGAAGTCGGCGGCTGGTGCGTCTCCATCTCATTTCCCCTCGATTCGCGTGGTGCTGACGTGCACGCCGCAGGTGGAACCTCGCGCTCGGCAAGCGCCCGCCGCCGCACAGATTCGACATGGACCGCACGAGCTCGAAGTACGCGTCGCCCAAGGGGCGCGGGCGCGGGAAGCACGAGGAGGTCGAGGACCGCATCAACGCGCTCGCGGATGCGCTCGGGATGCCGAAGAAGGATTTAGCGTCGGCGATCGCGGGCGCGGTCAAGGCGTACGTGCCGCCCGCGAGCCTCTCGAGTGTCGCGGCGCATCAGACGGGCGAGGCGGTCGACGCGCTGCTCAAGGGCGTGGACAAGAAGGAGGATGCGGAGCCCGAGCCGCAGCAGGACGCCGAGGCCGCGGGCGGCGTGGGCGGCATGATGGGGACGTTCGTGGGCATGGACGAGCCGTGATTGCGCTCTCAATCTTGTAAAACTGTGTTGGCTCAATTTATCATCTTGCATATCAGGTCGGGAAATGTCCTCAGATGGACAGGTCTCATCGATCTCATCCACAAGGGTGGGATGCAGTTGAGGGCACATTGTGCATCATATCATATACATAGGCGACGCGTCCGAGTCGAACTGCACCACCGAGACAAATCTGATCCCCACCGGCGCGCTTGTCGAAGCACGGATATATCATATATCATCACCGCATCATGAATCACAGCTGGTGATACGCCTATGGCGCAGCTGAGAGCGGAGCTAAACACAAAATAAAAACGGGATGGGATGGGATAGGTGATCGCTCGGGGGGCCGTAGAGCTGATCCAAAGTGGGAGTGATCAGCGAAGGCACAAGGACGGCTCGAAGGCAAGCGGCGGGGAATTAGAAACAGCAACGGTAGGGCTTCCCTGAGGCGTACGAGGATGCGACGAGGGGCGACGAGGGCGACGAGGGCGACGAGGGACTGTGAGGGGACCATAACTGAGAATACAAGAGCGGAGGAGAGGGCTCTCCGATTCATTTGAGACAAGTTAGTTACATTTTATAGTAAAAGATAGAGTAGGAAAAAAATACTAAGCCAGCGCGATTACATGGTTGAATTGCGTTGAAAAGCGGAGGCCGTGTATTATCAGGACTGCGCGGATAAATTGATCTTGTTGGGGAGATACTTAGGTTGAGACTGGAGAAACAGTAAAAAAAGGACAAGTCCTGGGGAAGAGGATGAGTGAGCGTGGAGCTTCGCTGAATAAGTTGCGGCGGTGTGTCGGTGGCTGGATGTCGGCGTCGAGACGCGTCAAACGGGGCGGTGCACTGGTGGGAAGAAGAAACCGGAGACGGCACTGCCACGAGTCGGATCAGAATCGTGGAGCCGCGAGATACGGGCATTTCCGTAACCGGTGTCCACTGCTCATCACTTAGTCTCTCTAGCTTGTTCCTCGCTCATCTTCCCTAGAAATGGAAACTGCAATAAAAAGGATCCCGCCTCCCGGAAAAACGATCGCCTCCAATGCGGGAGCTAACTCGCGGTGCTGGGAACATATAAGCAACGAGAGGCCTCAATTAGCCAACAGACATACGGCGTAGGCAGCACGATGGTTTGGATAGACGGAAAGGACGCGCGGTATGTTGCCAGTGGCCACGAAGCCCCCTCCAGGCGCAGCTCGTGCAGCGAACAACCTGACCGCGCAATGAACTCGTGGAGGTGTAGTAGGGGATTGGTGCTGATGAACGGCTCGTAGAGGTGGAGGGTGTGCAGCGCAGGCAGGGTGAAGTTGTAGAGGAGGTCCATGTAGGAGAAGTCGCCGTCGCTGGTGTCGGAGAGGTCGGAGAGAAGGGTGAGGTGGCGGAGGTAGGGGAGAGGAATGGGGGCAGGAAGGACGGGAATCTCATCCGTGGACATCAAGACCATGAAGGAGCAGTGGACGAGGTTGAGCGCCTCCGCGAGGATCTCGGCGCACTCGTGTGGGTAGAGCGCAACGGCGTCCAGGTGCGTAAGCTGCGCCCATGGAAGCCGAATGGCTCAGGGAAAGAAATTCTCGGCGAGAGAGACACGTTTCAGCTGCGGGGCGTGCTCAAACACCGATACGACCCCGTCTCCGCCGACGGGGACAACGACTGGGCCAATGGTCAATGCCCGCAGCAACGGCATCTCGGCCTGGAGGAGGGGCATGATGTTGATAGGGACAATGAGCTCTGCCTGCTCCCATCGCCTACAATGAGCCAGGGCGGCCTGAAGAATTTCCGTACAGCGGGGTCCGTTGTTTGTGGCAACAATGCCGATGGAAAGAGGGAGGTCACCAGAGCGGGCAAGCCACGCTCGCAGAAGCTCCAGTTGATCTGGAGAGTTGATGTTCTTGATCAGGATAGATGTCCAGAGAGCAGGCGTCGAGAGCGCAATTTGCCGCCATTGCCGACAGATCCGACAGAGAAGCAGAGGGGAGCGGGGACCAACGACGAGTGGGAATCCGGGATAGTTGGGGAGGAAGCGCTCGAATATTTCCAAGATGATTTCGGGAGGCAGCGTCAGCACTGGGTATGGCGCATTAGGCTGCGCTGCAACCTGAGGCTGAGACTCGGCATGACCGAATTCTAAATCGTTGACACCTTCGTTTATCCCCACGTCCGACATCTACAGAAACATATTTTCGTCTGGACAGAGGCACAGATGAGTCAAGACGCACCATTTTGTCTGTGAGAGAGAATATTGATATATTTCAGGGGGATGCGAAGGCTTTGCTATTCGGTTTTGTTTGCAATCGAAAGCTTGCGCAAGAACCTGAACGGATACGCAAGAGCAAGAGTCTGAGAGCCTCGAGTTGGCCTCGAGAGTCGAAAAGATCGCGATCGTCGTGGCAGGAAGCCTCGGCACTGCCACTGCGGCTGCGCCGGGCCCGGGATTAGCCGTGCCGAGCATGCCGAGCGGCGAGAATAGCTCGAGTCCTTTGTATAGCTCCTCCCACCACTCGCCCAAAATATCTTGCTCTGTTTCGGGATGCTGTTCCAATCAACAGGAAGAACACATGGGCAGCTTGAGCAGACAGCATTCTCTACGCCCTCTCTCTCCGACCGTCTCAGCTTTCCCTGTTTCTTGTCAGTGCTTATTCGAAACACCCTGAAGCTCAGCAATGCATTTGCTAACAAGCGGACCGTCTTTTGCGCTTCTGCTCGCGCTGCATACCCACGCGCAGGACCGCACGACCGAGGCGGGCGAGGCAGCCATTGACGGTGCGTCTCACGCTTTTCCAGGCGATTTTTCACGCTGATCATTTTTTTTCTCGTGGCAGCCCCGACGCTGGAATGCGCGCCATACTCGTACCCACCTGTCGTCGCCGCTCTTGCGAGCTTCCCGCCCATCTGGACGCCCGTGACCAGCGTCCCTGCGAACGACACCGAAGGCCGCGCAAAGTTCCTCGCGATGAACGCGAGCATCCCGAATATCACGCCTAAGGTGCGGCGCAGCCGTTCCCGTGCGAAAACGCAGCGCTGACTCTGCGCAGGGCACGATGGCCGGCGACTTCTCAAGCTTCACGCCGACGTACAGCACGACGGATCCGGACTGCTGGTGGACGTTCCACCAGTGCGTCACCCCGAAGTTCAAGGGGTTGAATGCGGACATCGCGAATGTGCCCGAGGTGCGTCTGTCGTTTTTCGCTACGGTTTTCTATGCCTCGACCTACGCGCGATGCCTCGTGACGCGCACGGGGCCCTCGCGAGGGAGCTCCGAGCATTTCTTCCCGCACGCTGCGATCATCCACCGATCCTCCAGGATGCAGGAAGCTTTCGCTACCATCTTCCCATACTCACCTCATTCTCCAGCCCCGCACCCTAGGCTACGGCTTCGACGACGGGCCTAACTGCTCGCACAACGCGTTCTACGACTACCTCACGGCGCAGCAACAGAAGGCTAGTGCGTGTCGATTTCCGTGCCACCTCCGTCCCTCCCCTCGCCCTTTGTTTATCTCACACCTGCCTCATCCCATTCCGCGCTCCCGCCTTCTTTCTCGTGTCAGCTTTGCCGGCCGCTTCGTGCAATTTGCAAACCCTTCTGTCTTTCCCTTGTCTTCGCCCTTCCTTCCGGCCCTCCCTCATCTTCCGCCCGCGTCCTCGCGCACCTCCCGGCTCAGGGAATTCTTTCCCCGCCCCATCCTTCCGGCCGCTGCTTCGTTCCCCCTTTTCGTCGTCTGGCTTCCCTCGCCTTCGCGCCACGTCTTCCCAATCCCATCCTGACATCCCCCTTTCTCTCTACTCTCGCTTCCCTTCACCCCTCCATTCGCCGCTCCGTCTGCACTTCTTCCCTCCACTCCATCCTCCCTTCACCTCTCGCACCGTGTCATTCCGCTCCTCAGTTCCCCTCGCTCTCCGTTGCCCGCCACACCTCCTCCCTCTCATCTCCCCCTCCTGCAACCGCCCCCCTCCCTTTCTCCTTCGCCATCCCATCCCCCACCCCCACCTCTACCTCCGCCGCCGCCTCGCCCACCCCGCCCCGTCGCCACACGTCCTTCCGCACCACCTCCGTGTCCTCTTGCCCCTTCATCTGAGTCCCAGCATTATCGCTTCCTTTCTCCTTCCCTCGCGCCCCTTCTCTTCACGCTCTGCCCCTCCCCCCTCCACAATCCGCGTGCCATGCTAACCCCCGTCCACAGCGATGTTCTTCATCGGCTCGAACGTGCTCGACTGGCCGCTCGAGGCGCAGCGCGCGGTCGCGGACGGGCACCAGATCTGTGCGCGTGAGTCCTTCGTCCTTCGTCCTTCTGTCATCTTGCGGTGTCGGGGTGCAGCGTGCGGTATCGATCGACGCGTGCGCGGGGAGGGTAGACTCGGAGGCGTATGTGCGTGGCAGCGGGGGGCGGGGGCGGGGGCGATGCGGAGGCTACGGTGTGCGGGTGGGGCGCCGGGCTTTGGGCTCGGTGGCGGCCGGCTTCGGGCTTCGCCTTCTCGCGAGGTGTGGACGCGGGGATGGCGTGACCGCTACAGCCTTCGCATAGTGTCGGTCCCCTAGTAGATACGGTGTGTGGGCGCTCGTTCCCGCTGTCTTGGGTGGTAGACGGTGGACTTACAGGGATGCTCTCCCTCGCGGACATCGGGGGTGGATGCAGGCTGCTGCATCTCGCATACGTTGATCTTTGGCTCGCGACATCGCGGTCTCCCAGCGGTCTCAGGACTCCGGACTGTTCTCCACCACCTCTGCATTCTCCTCCGCCCTCCTCCCTGCTGATATCTCGCGATGCAGACACATGGTCCCACCGCTACATGACCGCCTTCC
Organism: Mycena belliarum; assembly: GCA_029282135.1. Classification (NCBI taxonomy): domain Eukaryota; kingdom Fungi; phylum Basidiomycota; class Agaricomycetes; order Agaricales; family Mycenaceae; genus Mycena; species Mycena belliarum. The sequence continues at coordinate 60,238 of JARJCN010000100.1, read as the reverse complement.
CGAACGAGGGCGCGTTCGGCGAGCTGTGGTATTCGATGCAGGCGATCAAGCTCGTGACGGGGGTGACACCGACGTGTTGGCGGGTGAGTGCTTTTACATTGGAGCGGACGTAGAGAGCGAGGACGGTGGGGCGCAAGTCGTCGGCCGTCGCTCGAGGCTCTTCCTTCCTCTTCTCCGCAAGCATACTGACTCCCCGCGCAGCCCCCCTTCGGCGACGTCGACGACCGCATCCGGTACATCGCCTCGCAGCTCGGGCTCGAGACGATCATCTGGCAGTTCAACTCGAACGACTGGGAGGTGGGCCTCAACGGCGTCACGACCGACCAGGTGCAGGCGAACTACGACGCGCTCGTGGCGAACGCCTCCGCGGGGATGTTTAATTCCGTGCGTCCGCTTCCTCCTCTCGTTTGTCGTGGCGTTCAAGGAGGATGGGCAGGCGGGCGCAATCATGCTGACGCACGAGCTGAACAACTACACGATGCAGACGGCGATGGATAACTACCCGAGGCTCGCGGCGGCGTTCGACGTGCGTGTCCCATATCTACCCCGCTCTTCTGAGGACGCTGATGCTGACGCGCGCGCTGCAGCACCTCGTCCCGATCGCGGTCGCGCAGAACAAGACGCAGCCGTACGTCGAGACGAACTATACAATGCCGGACTTTGCGGCGTGTGCGTGCCCCTCCCCGTAGCTCGTGGCGTGCACTGATGTGACAGTCGCTCAGACATCGCGAGCCACACGAGCAAGCCATCGAACTCGTCCGACTCGTCCGGCTCCGGCTCGGGCTCGGGTGCTCAGAAGACGGGGGCGGCGCGCGCGCTGCGATCGCCGGCTGGAGGACTCGTCGCTGCGCTCGCGCTGCTGGGCGCGGCGCTTTACGTCTCATTCTGATGCAGATGCTGCTTGGACCTGGACCGTTCCTGTTGATAGCTCTTCGTTCTTGCTGTTCGCCTTACCTCGTGGACTATGTGGCCTGTGTTTCTGTATCCTTGGGGGAACGAGCCCTTGATGCATTCGACTGTCACTGGGCACCCACATCCCAACCTCACGAAAGTCGTGCGCCCCCCAAGTTTCGATGCCTTCACCATGACTTTTCTAAGCAGCTTTACTGTCTCTTTGATCCCGAAATGGTAGAAACCTCACGCCATGCAGCGGATCTCGCACACTGCGCGTGGCTCGCGTGGCACTACTGTATTTCTGGACGCCTGCCCAAACGCCGCCACAACCTTCACTTGCCGGACTGTCGTAAGTGATTGCCAGGGCGAGGTCGGACCGGCGTTGGGATCTCCCGTGTAACCCACGCTGTCACTTCTACTGCCTTTCCACAAAGCTCGTCTGCATTGACCGACAATGCTGTCTCATTGAGCACTGTGTTTTCGAAAATCTGCTTTAAACCCAAATGACTACTTGCCCCCATAGCCCTCGCTCTGACACATCTCTGTCCTGGATCCCACTGCAGAAGCTACGGCGTTCAACATGAACCTGCTCAAACCGGGGGAGCAATCCCGCTCCCCTTGAAACAAACCAAGACGTGGAAACCCGCTCACATACTATCTGACATTCAAGGAACCAGCTTCTGGATAACATTCGCCCCATATTCACCGCGACGGGTTTCACACTGTATGCCATCGTGCGCCATAAGAGCCCGCTGCTCATAGTGGCAATAGGTCTTGATGCCGCCCGCCTGAAACGGCGGGGTTCTGAATCTCCGGGTAAGCTTGCCTCTCATCTGATTTCTACAACGCTGAGCAAATCTGCAGACAGTAGAATAAAAGGGTGTCGGTGTTAGTGGAGAGCCATTATCTTTCTCTTCTTTTCGTTCCTTTTCTCTCGTCCTCCCTTCATTCTTCGTTCTTTCCGTCGTTGAACGACCCCTTTCCTTGCAGTAATTTTCTTTTAATCATGCTTTCCTCCATCCTGGTACTGGTACCCTTTCTGGCTGGGATAAATGCCGCCAACGATTGGACCGTTCCCTGTGTCAAGGGTCAATGTTCCTACGGTACCCTTCCTTGCTCTCATGTTTCCTTCTGAGCTTACGTCTGTTGCAGATCTCCCTACGACCAACGGCCCTTCGTCCGGCACGATGAAAATCGTAAGAACTTCCCGTTGTCCCATAAACGCTATTCCGACCAACAACAGTGGGGCTCCAACGACGCCATCACCGACATCACCAGGGCGGCGGACTGGCAAATCCTCGACTGCGACCCGAAGGCGCTTTCCCAGAATATCCGCCTCGTGTGCATGCGCGACTCCGACGACCCCAACTCGCTCTGCGGGCATCTCTACCAGAACACCGGCGCGGTGAACAAAATCGTCCGCCTCCCCGAGAACGTGCGTCGCTCGCCGCCCCGCCCGCACTGACGCTGACGCCGCCAATACCAGTGCGGCGCGAACGCCTTCGCGCGCGTCTCGAAAGCATGGGTCCCCGAGGACCAGTCCATCCCGGCCTCGATCAAGGCGCGCCTCTACCGCCGCGCCGGAACCGCGCCCGTTGTCAAAGCGCTCGCCATTGACACGGACTTCGACCAGCTTGATTGGACCAAGTGCGTTGTGCCTTCAGCCCTCGGCGCGCCGCCTCATCTTTTACTAGGAACGGGAAGGTCAACATGGCGATCCATGCCGCGAACGTACCAGGCGCAGCCACCGACATTGAGGTTCCCGGCTCCCGCCGCGCGTCCCGGGGGTCTCGGCGTGGGCTTTTTGACCGTGTGTAGCCTTCCTACCGGTGCTGAATATCTCTGACGTTGCACTGCATTTGAAGACATTACATCCAAAGCCGCTGGTGCGTGCGGCTTTTCAAACGCTATAGCTGATCTTATATGGTGAGGGCAGGAATTGCAGGCGGTATAGAATCCGAAGCTGGCAGTGCGTGCGGCTTTTCAAACGCTATAGCTGATCTGATATGGTGAGGGCAGGAATTGCAGACGGTATAACATCTGTAGCCGGCGGTGCGTGCGGCTTTGGCATCCCAGTTCCAAAAACCAACATCAGTGCACAGGTGCCGCCAGCAGGGCAACATCTGTTTTTGGCGCAGCGACCTCCGCCATTGATAGTCCGTACCCGCTATCCTTTAGCCCAGATGTTGGGTTTCTGACCTCTCCCCGAACACAGATGCCGCTAGCAAGGTTGTGACCGCAGCAGGCGCTATCGAGACCGCCTTGAAAGGGGGCGGACTAAACAAGACGTTCACCCCTGATCCGCTGAACGTCGACAAGAAAGTGAACCTCTTTAACACGTCGTTGCCAGACTGCGGGCCGGTGGCCGCGGGGTTGAGCGTAGACCTCGACGCGAAGGCCACGGCAGCGCCGACCGTCACGATCTCCGTAACAGGCAGCCTTGTACCTCCCGAGGTGTGTTTGAGCCTTCCCCGCCTTTGCGTATCACTCCACTCATACCGACGCCGGAAGGTCGCTACTTTCAAAGCTGTGGCGGGCATGACGGCTAACATCCAGGGCACGATCACTGTCGGGGCGGAGCTTAGCGTACGCTACTCCTTTTACTTCATAGCGCGACATATTGACTCTTCCTGTTTTAGGGTCATATCGACTCCGGGAAAATCCTCGTCTTCGAAGCTGGTATCCCAGGTATTTCCGCTGCCCAGAAATCCTCTATACCATTTTCTTGATCCCTTTACGTATGTATAGGTTTCGATTTTCCGGGTTTTTTGTCGGTTGGGCCCAGTTTCCAGGTGCGCAGTACCTCAAATTCTAGCGAGCCAGACTGTAATTGCAACCTTTCGAACAAAGGTCAACGCGCAATTTGTTGGCGACGTGGATCTCCAATTGGACATGACCGTCGGACTCAACTTCGACGTGAAGAACGCGCAACTGTCCTTCCCCCCGGATGATTCGAAAAAGCTCGACTCAAGTGCCTTCAGCATCGGAGATACGCGTGCGTTGGGGTATATTAACACAGCAACGCCGTTGACATTCCCGCAGCACTATCTCTCAGCGCTAGCCCGAGCGTTAAAGCAACAGGCACGCTCACCGCGCACCTCATTCCGTCTCTGCAACTGGGTCTCTCCATCGCGGGCGGCAAAGTCGCGCAAGCGAACGTCTTCCTCGAGCTTGACACCAGCGCCGCGCTGATCCTGAGCCTTGATGCCTCGGCCACGATCACGCAGCCCATCGCTGGGAATGCGACGGCGAATTCCACAGCGGCTACCTCCACAGCTGATACGACTGCCGATGCTACTGCGACTGAGGTGTCGAGTGTGATAGGTGTCTCAGCGGCTACATCCGCAGCTGATGCGACTGCGGCTGCTTCCGCGACCGACGCCTCGGCGGCAACCACAGCGGCCACAGCTGATGCGACTGCCGATGTTACTGCGACTGCGCCGGGTGCGACGACCACTGCCGTCGCTCTCGCCGAGCGTGCCGATCCCACTGTCAGCACCGAGTTCGGTGGCTGCGTCCAGGTTGTGGGTGGCATCAACGTGAACGCCGGCGCAGACGGCAAGTTCTTCCGTGCGTATCTATTCCCTAATTTCTTCATGCTTGCCGGCTCACCGCCGATCCTCGCAGACTTGTTCGACGAGCTCAAGCAGGTCTCGCTGTTCAGTAAGAACTTTGAGATCTTCAAGGTATATCATTCCCTATGGAATAGCTTTACACGGATCTCACCGACATGGCAGAAATGCTTCGGCAACGGTGCTGCCAACGCGCCCACAGTTACGCGCCGCCGCATGCGCCGCGTGGCCAGGCGGGAGCGCCTCCAGGCACGCGCACTCTTCTCGTGCCCTGCCGCGGGAGTATCACCGCCAAAGCCTGTTACAACAGGCACAGTCGCATCGTCGAGGTACGATATTTCCCCTCTCAACATGATCGAAACGGCTCTGATCATCCTTCGTTGTCCTGTAGCATCTCCGAGAAGACCGCATGAAGCTTGTTCGAAGCGTTTTCGCTCCGCTAGTGTACTACGCACCGTCTAATTCACTCGTAATTGTCCTGTTTTTCGTCTAAAATGCAACCTGTCGTTCCTTTCCTTCAACTTGTTACTGGAGATTGCGGACTTGTGAAATCAGACGGGCTGAAAGATCGAGGCGTTGAGAACCTTGAGCTATGTGCAGGCGTTGGACAATGAACGAAATGATTCAAAGCGACTCGGAGCCTCAGGAGGCACGGTCTTCAGAACTATTGTAGTATCTGTTTACGAGACTAGAAAATGACACTCGTTCGCGCTCGGGCATCCGGACGATATGAGTCTGTTGCATGAAAGACGCAGAAGCTCTCGAAGCACCTGGAGCACACGCCTCGATAATTGTTTCACCATGCTAGATCAGTGGGGCCCGGTTCGACTCCGGGCGGGGCCATCATGTATGAACGCAGTTGTGTTTTTTCTGCGCCGAGTGTCGAGGCAAGGCCCAGTGTACCGAGGAGTCAGCACATCCCCATAGCAGATGGGTGCACCCGCCTTGGGTTCCCGCTAACAGAGATCATCAGCGCCGGTTCGACGCCGGGCGGGGTCATGGAGTACCTATCCTAGCAGCTTTTTCTTGAACGAAGTTCGATGAGATGGTTGGGATAGATACCGTGCCAGGCCTAGGGGCCAGATGAGGGGAGGGAATATAGAGACTATTACGGTAAGTATAGATGTGTACAGGGTAAAGTGAGTATCTGTGAGGCATGAACATAAGTACCCTCAGCTGCACATGACGATGGTGGAGACTGTGGGACATCATTGAGGGGCCGCCAGATATATAGACCAGCTCCGATCGTAAGTGAAACCAATGAACAGAATACAGTAAAAAACTCCTGATTGGGATCTGGACGCTATTCCCCACAGAAGGCAATTGTTTAGTATCTACTCAACAGGGAAGAGACCCCGTGGCGAGGGCGCACCCACATCCGATATGTGCTTGGCCCCGAGAAATAAGTGGGGCCGGTTCGATTCCGGGCGGGGTCATGGCGTCCCTCGACTGAGAACTTTTTTCTGCAATGAGATGGTTAGAATAAATATAAGTAGGGGGATGGATGAGCGAAGCACGACCCGTGGCGTGGGCGCGCCCACATAATCCGATCCAAGTGCCAGACCGCGAGTTCAAACAAATGGGGCCGGTTCGATTCCGGGCGGGACCTGGGTCATGCACCAGGATAAGGCTCCCAACACGACTTTTTCTTGAACCCCCCTCAATGAGATAGATGGTTGGGATCGATATCATTATGGGGAAAGATGAGTGAAGGACGACCCCGTGGTGCCGGTGAGGGCGCGCCCACATTTGATACAGTTTGGCTGATATAAATAAGTGGGACCGGTTCGATTCCGGGTGGGGTCATTGTCTGAGGGAGCTACTTGACATTTCTTCTTTTTTTCTTTCAACATTTCAAGGGGGAGTCAGGAGCGAACGATATGCCGGGGCTTGATTTATACAGACAAGAGCGGCATTGGAAGGAAGCAAAGCAAAGACCCCGTGGCGAGGGCGCGCCCACATCCGACTCAGGTTTACAATTGCGAGAAATATGTGGGGCCGGTTCGATTCCGGGCGGGGTGATACATATTGTGCTTTGGCCTCTTGCATTTTTTCCCATCTCATAGTTGCCCAGTTCGTTTTTTCTGAGCGCAGAGGGCACGGAGTGCAGAGTGGATTTCGGCTGCAGGGAAACTTGAGAGGGGCCGACCTCGGACGAGTTCTGACGCTTTGAATTTGCCTGCTGTGAGATCAGTTGAATATTCTTCTGGTGGCATTGGTTTTGAGACGAGGACAGTTCCTGCGGTGCGAGATGGCGGTGGGGTTGTTGGGCGAGCTGTGAGATAGGGCCCACTGGTCGATATATACGATCGGCTCCGGTTCCATACCTGCCAGTGCTGTACGAAACAGTAATGAGTGTCGAAGTCAATGTCAATGGGCATCCCGCGACCGACGCAGACAACACGACTCGGAGTTGAGATCTTTGGGGTGCGAGAGTATTGGCTGCGCTGATATTCATATCGGAATTTGTGTGAACGCTAGTTGAACTTGATTTACAGTTGAAGTTGACTGTTACTGACGACCGTATCGTAATCCGGGGCAGCTGCAGCGCAATCAGTGGGGGCCCAGGTCGTCCAAGATCCGGGCTTTTCGCTCTTTTTTAGTGGCTTCTCAATCCCAAGCTCTGGTTGATTATTCGGAAAGTACCCGGAAACAACCGGAAGCGTCGCGAAGGCTGATGACTGTCATGACATGCGGACAGGTCCTGGCTGAAGCCCTGAAGGCTAGATTGCCGCCCCCGTGCCAAGCCCGGGCCCGCTGTAGTGGATCCAAGTTCAACAAGGATTCAATCAAGATTGTCGAAGGTGGAGGTGAGTCAGTCGAGGTCAGTCGGTTATTTGCGTGAAGGCTAGAAGAGGCTAGAGCTGGACATTGTACAGAGATCCAGGGGTGTCGAGCGAAGGTGAGGTAGGAGGATGAGGGAGGGTGCCTCGTCCATAGTTAACGAACGTTGCATGCAGTGCAGAGTCCGAGCCTCGCACTGGAGGCTGCTGCCCTGGCAGTGCCAACTGGAGGTAGCCACAGGACGAATGAGACTTTATTGAAGATCGACAATGTCGTTTTGAAACGATCGCAGATCCAGGGGTTCCCCAAAGGGTCCAGACTCCAAGCAGATGCGCTTGCGCCGGGCAACGGAGGCTATGTGGGAAATTATTACCGGTTACAATGAGATTACGGGACCAATACGGAACAGCTGTCTGGCTTGATTTGGCTTGTACTGTAGGTTCACTTGACGGGGATGGATGTATGGACCAGGAGATGCATGACCCGATTGGGTGCAGAGACGAAGTGGTTAAGAGCGCTACGAGGACGGGTATGCGTCGCCGCAAACACTACGTGAGGCAGAAAGGGTGTGTTGTTTCCGGCGATTTTTCGCCTGCACTGTTATCCGGGGTCGCACGCCAAGCCTGCCTGCATCGGGCCAGATATCTTTACCCATCCATCCTATTTCTTTCCCGGATCAGCGCCAATTTGGTCAGAAATCGCCCCATTGAGCGGGGATACCGACCAAATGCGCGCGATATCCGCGCCAAATTGATACATACTTAGGAGCGCTTGTGTGAAGATCATGATGCAACGCTGATGGACTGTTTGTGATCGTGTTGTTGTTTTGGTTTGCGTGATTTCCTTTTCTTTCTCTCTCCCTCCTCCTTCCTCCCCCCACCGACCCCCTCGACGAGATGCGCTTCACGCCATCGACGCTGCTGCTTGTCGCCGCCGCCGCCACCGTGCGCGCCCAGGTTCAGACCGAGGAGACCCAGTCCGCCATTGAGGGTGCGCCTCCCGCCCCCTCCCCCGCTGACCCGCTGACTCGCCCGCCCTTAGACCCCGAAGCCGAGTGCAAGCCATACGGCTTCCAGCCCGTCGCGAACGCGATCCCGTCCTTCCCCAAGATCGCCGCGAACGTGACCGCCATCCTCCCGAACGACGCCGCCGCCAAGGCTAAGTTCGCGTCCTTCTCCGCGCAAATCCCAAATATCGCGCCGCGCGGCACGTTCAGCGGCGACATCACCGGCGTCCAGTACGACCGCGCCGCGGACCCTGACTGCTGGTGGACGAGCACGCAGTGCGTCAAGCCGAAGCTTGCGGGGCTCAAGCCTGATATTGTCATCGTGCCCGAGGTGCGCTTTTCCGGTTTTCAGATAAGAAAGTAAGAAAGAAACTGAGCCGTGCGGTAGCCCCGCGCGCTCGGATACGGCTTCGACGACGGCCCGTTCTGCGGGCACAATCGCTTTTACAACTACCTCGAGTCCAAGAACCAGAAAGCCAGTGCGTCCTGCCCCTTTCGTCTCTTCCTACCCTCCCTCCGCGGCCGTGCTAATCACGCCCTCGCCCTCTAGCCATGTTCTACATCGGCACGAACGTGATGAACTTCCCGCTTGAGGCACAGCGCGCCGTCGCTGATGGGCATGAGATCTGCGTCCGTGAGTGCCTTTTTTTTCTTCCTTCCTTCCTTCTTTTCTTCCCTCGACTTTTCCTTCGTTCCTTCCCTCGTTCTTTCCTTCGTTCCTATCTTTGGCACTGCTTCGCGCTTTTTGGCTTCGCGCGCTTTCCGAGCTCCCTTCGCGTCGTCTGCGCGTGGCTTCGCGCGATCGCGCTCCACCCTTGTGTTACGGCGCCCTCCCCACTCCCTCCCCTCTGTTCCGCTCTCCCTTTCCCCTTTCCACTCGCGTCTTGGCCCTCTCTTTTCACTCCGCATCACCATCAATTTTATTTCGCTGCTCTTCCTCTTCCCATCTATCTTGCCTTCTCCCCCCGATGTTATTCATCAAGCTAACCTCCTCCCCAGACACCTGGTCCCACGCGTCGCTCGTGGCGGCGACGAACGAGGGCGCGTTCGCGGAGCTGTGGTACACGATGCAGGCGATCAAGCTCGTCACGGGCGTCACGCCGACGTGCTGGAGGGTGCGTGTTTTTGCTTGCTTTTTTCTTCCTTTATTTCTGTTTCTTTCTGGGCTGGGGATGGATCGGGTGTTCCAGACGAGAGAGCGCGACCGACGCGTGTATGAGAGGAGAATGTGCGACGCGTGTGCGTGGTGCTCTATTCTTGGCGCGGGGCACTACCGAGACTTCCGCGCGGGCGTGGGCGTGGGCGTGGATGCGGATCGGCGGATCAGCGGTGGCACTGCGGTGTGGAGTGGGAGCTGCAGTGTGAGCGGGAGCGGAGGCGCTGCACCCTCGACCCTCCTTGATCCCTTCCTTGCGTCGCTGGGTGAGGTGGAGGTGCCCATGGGACGGGGAGGTGTACCCCCGAGTCTCAAGGCGGGGACGAAAGGCGAGGATGGCGGGGACAGCACGACGGCCTGTGTGGCCCTTGCGTCGTCCGGGATGGCCACTCGTCGACGCAGGATGAGAGGGTATCAGCTTCTCTCTCGTCGGTTCGCGCTCGTCGCGCGCTCCTGCTCCTTCCCTCTTTTCGGGCCTCGTCGCCGCCGCGTCCTCGCGCCCCTCGGCGTCATGGGCCCTTCATCATCGTCCCTTCGTTGCTGGCAGCGTGCCTCGTCGTCATGGGGACCGACTGCCGTCTTCGTGGCGGGACGCCGGGCCTCCTCCCCGCCTCCTCCCTTCACCAGGTCTTCCTGGAGAATTGTGTTCGCGTCGGACGACGAGGTGCGAGTGCCTGCTTGCGGTGCGAGAAGCGGCCTCGTCCCTTCTTCCTCCGTCGTGCGCCCTCCTCATCCTCTCTGTTTTCTGCCCTTCTCCTTCTCTAATGCTGATACTGGTCTTTCTCCCCAGCCCCCGAAAGGCGACGTCGACGACCGCATCCGGTTCATCGCGCAGTCGCTCGGGCTCGACACGATCATGTGGGGCTTCGACACGTTCGACTGGGAGGTCGGCATGAACAGCGTCACGCCGCAGAGCGTGCAGGGGAACTACGACACCCTCGTTACGAAGGCGGGGTCGGGCGCGTTCAATTCGGTGCGTTCTTATCTGCTGTTTTTTTCTTCACTTTTGGTGGCACGTCTTTTTTTGGTGGCGCGTTCTTTTGGGGAGCGATGGGCCTGTGGGCTCGTGGTGGGCGCAAGTAGACGACGGGACCCCCCCCCCCCATCACGAGTGGGCGTTGGTGGGCGCTGGTCGTGCGCTGGGGTGTGTGTGGCGCGCGCATGTGTGGCACGAGGAAGCAGGGGGCTCAATACGATGGGCGTCATGACAGGATGGCCCCACAGGCAGCGGGCTGTTGAGGCTCGAGCCTCAGTTGGGAGGGGTGCGGATGGCGTCGTCCTCCCTGTCTTGTCGCCCGTCTTTTGCTCGCATCTTCTCTCCTCGCCCACCTCGCCCCTTCCATCCTCGCGCGCCTTCACCCCACCCTTCCCATCTAGCGTATCGCACGCCCACCTTCTCCATCCCTTCCCGTCCTTCTCCCCTTCCGACGACACTTCCCTTCCTTCCTCCCCTCCCTCATATCTAAAACAGACCGCTAACGAACCTCCCCCCACAGCAAGGCGCGATCCTCCTCATGCACGAGCTGAACAACTACACGATGCAGGTCGCTATCGACAACTACCCGAAGCTTGCCTCGGCGTTTGATGTGCGTTGCTCTTGTCTCTTCCTGGGGCTTTTGGCGTCGAGCCGCTGGGGGCGTCGTCCCAAAGCTAGGGACCGCCTCGTGCTCCCCTCGTGGTCGTAGTCGTGTTCGTCAGCACCGTCTGCCTCACCCTGGTCGCCGTTGGCGGCGGCGTCTCCCTCCCCTCACCCCTTCTCCGTATGAAAGAAGACCGGAGCGCTGACACGCGATACAGCACATCCTGCCCGTCGGCGTCGCGTACAACAAGACGACGCCGTATGCGGAGACGACTATCAAGCAGCAGTCGTTCTCGGAGTGTGCGTGTTTCTTCCTTGCTTTTTCTTTGCCTTCAGCCCTCCTTCCTTTCTTTCACTGCCTTTCACATCTACTTCCCCTCGCCGGCTTGCTCTGCTCTCTCTCTGCTCCGTCGTTGTCGCTGTACTCCTCCCCGCCTGCCATGCCCCCTGTACTGTCTGCGGCTGGATGGCTCGTACGCGGGCATGACCTTTTGTCATCCTGGCTCCTTATCACCCTATGTCCCCTGCTATCCCATCTCCCTCGCCCATACCCTGTCCCCTCCTCCATATGCCGATACTAACGCTTCCTCAGACGTGAACGCACGCGGCGGCAAAGTCAGCGACTCCAGCGCCACCAAGTCCGGGTCCGCCACCTCGGGCAAGGCCTCCACACCCACGAACCTCGGCGGCGCCGCGCAGGGGGGCAAGAGCGGCGCTCTGGGCCTCCGCGCCCCCGCGCTCGCGACGCTCCTCCTCGCCGGCGCGCTCGCGCTCTGCCTCTAGTTTCATCCCTCCCACGCGCCTGGTCGCCCGTTCCCGCCCCGCTGCGGTTTCGTGGCACAAAAGCGGCTGGGACGCGCGCGCGCTCCTGAGTATGATCCCGTACCTACCTATCAACCTATTACTATCGCTATCATCATCACTATCATTTCTATCGCCACTTGGGTCTACGTGCACACGCATACATATATACATACCTACATGCGTGCGGGCACGGACGGAGGGTGGTGCATAGAGAGAGCGACTGAGACCGGACATCGCATTCCCAACTTTAAACTTTAATTGTAGGTATACCCGTTGTATGCAGGCGCGCCGCCCGCGCCCGTTGTGACGCTCGTTCAATCATTCACGTTCTTTGAATTGGTAGGGTGGGTGTGTGTATTACTTGCAATTGCATTGAATAATTGACGATGGGGAGGCCGGATATGGAAAAGTGGCTTCCTGGTGGAGATCCGCCTGCTTTTTTTCGCTGCCTCTGCTTCCTCTCTGCGCTTGCTCTGTCTGAACCCCAAAGGCCACTTCTGTTCCTGAAAGACTGGGTTTCGACCATGGATCTATGGTCCATGGAATCACTAGGAAACACCGCCTTTCCCACAGCCCAGACTGTAGAGCATCTCTTGTCTCGACAACGGCATATCCGAGTCTGCATCAGTGCCTCAACAAGCTGAAATCGAGCTCTTGAAGACGGAGAGAACCTTGATCGGGCGCGATCGGTGTTGGCTTGTCAAGCTTCAAGCCTCAGGCCTCAAGCTTGCAAGCCCGGGCCTCGAGCTCTGAATCTGTGGAACGGAGCGTTTTGTCGATCTATGGGCGACGAAAAATGTTCAGGGAGGACCTCATCGATCCTCGTCCGTACAGCCGCGATTGTATGTCAATGACGACAGTAGGTGCAAAACTTCATACGAAAGCGTAGGGCTCGCCACCATCGGACTGGAAAACGGCCTTACTTGTTTTGGGAAATTTGCGCGCGCTGGGAAAAGCAAGGCTGTTGATTTGGGGTTGAAACGTTGACAGCTGACCGGACGACCTGATATAAGATCTGACAGGCACATACACATGTCGACCTCTTCTTCTTCCGCTCCACGATGTCAGACAAGACACTCACCAGGATCTTTCACCGTTTACGCTCATCGCCTCCAACCATTGACACAGGCCCGGGCCAACTGACCATGGACGCTGGAAGTTCTGTGCCCACACCAACCCCTGAAGCTGAAGCCCCAGCCACGCGGCCTGCCAAACCCCGTCGTCATGATCGCTTCATTCAACGTATCACTCGGTCACTGCACTTGAGACTATCCATCGCTGCTCAGCCGATCCCTATCAGAGCAGAAACAACTTCAAGTCAAATGACAGCAGTACCTCTGCCGCCAATATCTATGACTCTACCTGCTGTAGCTCTCTCTGCCACTACGTCTCCCTCACCAGCCAATATCATGGTGCCTGCCTTGAGCGACAAGGAGTACAGGGGCATCAAGACAAAGGACTCAGTGATCGATAATCTTGCTCTGATACTCAATCTTGCCGAAAAGCTTACAAGCATTGCGAACAATGTCCCGCTTGTTGCCCCTATTGCCAGTCTACTGTCCCAGTTTCTCAAGACATACAAGGTGCTTATCGATCTTCATCCTAATCTCTGGTAGCCTCATTCCATAGCAGGAAGTTGTGGCTGCCAATGATGAACGGGACAAACTTGAGGCTCGAGTCACTCAGATCACAGATGATCTTTGTGGGGCTGTCTTACGTCTGGAGACAACAGGGCATATTGACCTCCTCCCACGTCTGAAGCAAGATCTTGAGACCTATAGCAGGTAGATCAATCACCCATTTCATAACGACACACTGATACACCATTTCTCTCAGTTTGCTCCAGAAAGCCACCTATGTCATTGCCAAGTATAGCAGCCTTGGTGCTGTCAAAAAGGGATTGGCCCACAGCCAACTCAGGAGTGAATTGGATGATGTACAACAAGAATTGGACTCTTTTGGAGCCAGATTCAGGGTAAGCATCAGACTTGAATATTTCTTTGTACTTATCAATCTATGATCCTAGATGAATCGTTTGGTGGATGTTGAGCTACAACAGACTGTTGTGCAACAGACACTTAATAATGTTCAACAAATGGTGTAGGTCGCCTTCTGCCTTGACTGGTATCTGTCAACACTAATTGAGTATTCAGTATCCAAGATAAGCTTGAAAAATGGCTGGACTCACCACCAAACCCAACAACAAAACAGCATGAGACACAAAACCATCGCAAGGGATCTACTGGTAGCTGGTTCTTAGACAGCAATCAATTCATCAACTGGCAGGACTGTGGAGGATCCCTGTGGATTGAGGGTCCATGTAAGCTAATTTCCCCATGTTGTAACTGTTCTAGGGTTAATACATAGACAACAGCTGGCAGCGGGAAGAGTGTTCTCTGGTGTGCTTCTACATGTGTAAACTGTGGTGCTTGTGTCTGATTTATATTTCCCAGCTCTAGCATCATTTCTGAGCTCAGAAAACATCAAATATTGAGCAGAGAGCTTGGAAGTCCAGCTGCTGTGGCTTTCTTCTATTTTGATTTCAGGAATCGGTCTACCCAAAAGGTGGAAATTGCGCTTCGGCGTATCATACTTCAGCTTTCGAGCCAATCCCCAAATGTCTATGGTATCCTTGAGAAGCAGTACAGCTTCTCCAGCCAAATTCTACCAACATATGTGGGTCTATTACAGGTTCTCCAGGACTTGCTGCTAGAGATTGGGCGCACCTATATTGTTTTTGATGCCCTTGATGAGTGTCATGACTCTGAACATGAACAGCTTGTTGGCCTTATTGCCTTACTCAATGGCTGGAAACATACTCCACTACACCTCCTTGTTACCAGCCAACCTCGTGTTAGCTTTGCAAGGAGTTTTCCAGATTTCATCCACACTGATCTACGAACCAGGGTGGTCTGGGATGATATCAGGCTTTATGTTACTGGTGAGCTTCAGACCAACAGCAAGTTGAAACCCTGGGCTGCTGAAAGTGAGAAAATCATTGATCAGGTAGTCATCAAGAGCAATGGAATGTGAGTGAGGTATGCTCTGCTGCATCCTCATCATTTTGACCATTTTTCCAGGTTTCGCTTAGCTGCATGTCTCCTTGTTGAGCTTTCCCGGCACCGGCTAGGGAATCTGGACAGAACTCTCCAGAATCTGCCTGAAGAGCTGTTTGATGTTTATGACCGTTTCATGGATGCTATTCCAGAATCTGAGGAAAGATTCTATGCAATTGGAGTTCTCCGGTGGCTTATCTATAGGAAAAATCCCCCTCCTATCCTTGGTCTTGATATGCCTAAAATTGAACAGTATGCTGATGCAGTTTCCTTCAAAGTCTCCTCTACCTCAGCAGATTCCATATACATCTATGACCCAAATCTGCGCGACAAGATTACCACCTTGATTCCACAGTGGTTGGAAGGCATGGTCACCATAAACAACAAAAAATGTTTGGAACTTGCCCATTCATCTGTCCGGCAGTATCTTCTATCAGAACGATTTAGCCAGAAATTCAACACTGACCTCAACCTAGCCCCATCACACACTTCCCTCACCAAGATGTGTGCAGGCTATCTCCTACACTTTGTGGACCACCTTATCAGCCAGGATACACTGGCCCAATATCCTACAGCCAGATACGCAGCATACTATCTGGATCTCCATCTGGAAGAATCCAGTTTTGATATCCCAGGTCTCTGGCCAAGTCTGTTACATCTCTTTGACCAAAGGAGTCAACGATACAGAGCATTTATCCAACTATACCACATATACGACGATATGGAACTGTATCAGGACTATAGACTCCCTGGACTTCTGTATACATTTTGTGACAAACCACAGCCAAGCCTGAAGATGATCAAGGTTTTGCTAGAAAGTAAATTTGATGTCAATGAGCAAGATGATCAATATGCAGCTCCATTACAAGCAGTGTGTAGGAGAAGCAAAGAGGGTGTTCAGCTCCTGCTTGATTATGGTGCAAATATCAATGCACTGGGTGGATATTATGGATCTGCACTTCAAGCTGCTTGCTCGGTAGAGAGAAACAACAATGAGGTAGTGAAGCTCCTCCTTGATAATGGTGCCAATGTCAATGCACTGGGAGGATATTTTGGATGTGCACTGCAGGCTGCTTGCAGCAGGAGCAATGATAGTGATACACAGATAATTCAGCTTCTTCTTGATCATGGTGCAGACATCAATGTGCTTGGTGGATATCATGGATCTGCACTGCAGGCAGCGTGCAATAATAGCAATATACAGGTGGTTCAACTCCTGCTAGATTATGGTGCAAACATCAACACACAGGGTGGGATATTTGGAAGTGCCCTGCATGGAGCGGTTTTTGGAGGTAAGCTAGACATTGCACAGCTCCTCCTTCAACATGGTGCAGACGTCAATGCACCTGGAGGACTGTCAGGTCAGATGCATGATATGTTCCACAAATTATTACCCAATCTTTCCCCCCATTACTATCTGGACATCTCAGAGAAACCAGTTGACTGGTCTGGAAGCGTACTTGAGGCTG
The DNA here is from genome assembly GCA_029282135.1 of Mycena belliarum. Lineage (NCBI taxonomy): Eukaryota > Fungi > Basidiomycota > Agaricomycetes > Agaricales > Mycenaceae > Mycena > Mycena belliarum. The sequence goes on along the minus strand of JARJCN010000100.1, from coordinate 43,918 downwards.
CACACAGAAATGGACATATGGAGATGGTAGAGCTAGTGCTGAAGCATGGTGCAGTGGATACAAGACCTAGCTTGGAATTTCGAATTTAGGCTAGAACAAGTCTGTGCCACTAGAGCTTAGCCACTAATGAACAGCTACAAAGCTGGTTTATTGCTGAACCTTTGGGTTTGACTAGCCTAGGGAACTTGTGTTTTGTCTGCTCTTGCTACATGACACTGGTTGGACATTTTTAGTTTTACAGTAGAAATTTGGATGTAAAACTAACAATGTTTTCATACAATTTTCCCTGAAGGTTTGGGTAAAAAAAATGAGATTTCTTTGAGATATTTGGGTAATGTACCTGTTCATGTTCCAGGTCTCTGTCAGGGCAACCACAGAGCCCAAGAAGTCAGAGTTCTGGCATGGGGTATTGTGAAGCCGGGGGCTTCTGTAGAGGGGCTCCTCGCAGGACGTGAGATGTTTGGGGCGCGCACCAGTCACAATGGGGAGAGGATCTGTTGAGACCAAAGGCGAGATCACTCTCAAGGAGGATATCGAGCCTGTAACTCTGGCGTAGAGACCGTGTTACCCGCGGTCGGGCCTCTTGTAACCTAGGGAGGTGAGCAGAGTTCTTGGATGCTCAGCCGGAGTGGGGTCTGGAGTACGTTGCATGTACGACTCTGGCTTTGGGCTCAGATCGTGTTGGTGTGCATGTAAGATTAGATGAGCAGGTGCTACCCACGTGCTCAGAATATGTACAAACGGTAGAGTAGGCGCCCTACGCGCCAATTGACTACAAATAATACACAGCCGTGTCACAGGTATCCAGAGGTAAATAGACAGTAGTAGCTACTAGTACAAGTATAGTGCACCTGGCGTGGGGAATCCAAAGAGAAGAACATCTGAGGATTCCCATGCCCAGTGCAGTGTAGACCTGTCTTGTATCCAATACACATTTACTCACATCTACTTACTACATCAGTTTATTGTTCATCCTTGAGTGTACTTCCTTGCCTAAGCAAGTCAGTCAGCCCCCAGTATGATTTAGCTTTGGCTACTTCCAGAATTGTCCTCCCCTCCAAATTCTCCACAGATATATCGGCCCCGCGAGCAATCAGGAAGGACACAGTGGAGCGCTCATTTGCCTCCACCGCGGCATGGAGCGGTGTGCTTATGCGCGGCTCATTCTGCCGAATCCACGGATTCTCTGGCACCTCATCAATATCTGCCCCGCAAAACAGCAGAAGGGCGAGGACGTCGACACGTCCGCGTCTTGCAGCAGCATGCATCCCGCCCGAGTCGCCGATAGATGCACCATTCTTTAGCAGTAGCTTTATCATTGCAAGCGAAGAGTTCTCGCAGGCTGTCGCGAGTGTTGTCCGCTTGAGATTTCGCATGCAGTTGTTGGGATTTGCGCCGTGGTCGAGCATCCACTGTGCGAGCTCCATGTATCCACCCGACACAGCGTGTTGCAGAGGGGTTCCAGTGCAGTTGATATCGTCGTTGATGCCCCAGTCCCACGCGTCGATGAATGCCTGAAAGACGGGGATGGATCGTCCCGGTATCGGTGAGGATTGTTCGCATTTGAATGCGGTCCACACCGTCATGGCATCCATGGTGATTCCACGACGGAGGATGAGGTCAACGATCCCGCCGTGGCCATACAGCGCAGCGACGTCGAGTTCGGGTTTCAGGGCCTGAAATCCCTCTCCCGGGTTGACTTCCTCCCAGCGCATAAGCAGCTCGGATGCATCATCTAGGCAGCCGAAGGAGCACGCCAACGAAAGAGCGGACTGCACCTGCTCAGAGGCTTAGTCGCGGGCACGGTATCAGCACTGAATCATTCCCCAGCGACTATTCGGCGTACGAGTTTGAAAGGATATAACTCCCCAGGCCTGATTCATGAGTTTTCGAAAATCGTACACATTCATGGCAGATTCGAAGAGGTTCACGTGGCAGCACCCAGCGACGGCCTTTCGAGTATCTGATGCTCAGAGGTATACGGCGTTCACAGTGCACACTCCTTGATCTTGATTCCCGTCTACTCCATGAATAAACCACTCTGTGAGTTAAATTTTATGAAGGTGGCGGCTTCATACAGAAAAGGTACCACGCTGTTTCTTCATCCGACTAATGTCTCGCGCAGGAATTCGGGTGCTCGGCCCAACCCTTGCTACAAAATCATGACCTGGCTGGCTGGAACAGACCAGAAGGCAGAAGTGATGGTTGCACTGCAGAGATTGCTCGTGGAACGATTATTTGTTGGGTTGAGCTCGAGATCTACGAGCCGGGGACCTGGCAAAGGGGACTTCAACAAACAAGGCTGTCACGGCCAGGGACAGGAAAGCTGGCCAACTTGTGCGACGAGAACGATATCTCAGCACGATCCCGGGGACAGCAACTTTCCAAGATCAAGCCAGCGACGAAAAAGGAATGCAAGCTCGGAACGACAATTACGCATCTTGTGCGGTATCACTAATAGTTTAACTGACCCCGAGACCGACCCCGGAACGCAGGACGCAGGACGCGGAGCTCAGACCACGGGGATGCTGCGAACACAAGATCGCATCAGACACGATTGCGCGGGCGAGAAGAAGGGGGACGCACGCAGACGCCGCGACGGTGCCGGACGTGAGGCCACGCAGGTCCGCGAGACCCGGGATGGGGCACTTGAGGTCAAGGCGCGTCTCAAGGCGCGCGCGCGCGGAGACACGGCGCATCCGCAGGTCCCGCTTCGGGGGTGCGGGCTTGGAGTCTCCGAAGCATTTCTGCGTGCGTGGTAAGACTACACTACGCCTCGCTCGGAAGGGGGGGGGGACCCACCTTGAACACGTTAAACTTCTTGCTGAACAGCGAGACGCTCTCGACCTTGTTGAACAGCTCTGCGGGGCGGGGTGCGTGCGTGAGTACGGGACTAGAGGGCGGGTGGCAGGGAGGAAGGAAAGGGCAAGGAACGCACTGAAGAGTTTGCCCTTGACGCCGGCCTTGACGTCGACGCCGCCGACGACCGAGAAGCAGCCCCCGAACTCAGCCGCGCGCTTCACGACTTCAGACGTCGCAACGAGAGGAGCAGCGCGCCGTGCCGCGCGCCTCGCAGGCTTTGCAGGCTTTGCAGCCTTCGACGCGCCGAGACCGAGGGTGAGGGCCGCAGAGGTGTCGAGCGCGATGAAGACGGCCGCTGTCGCGACCTTCCCGCCGAGCACCGTGAGCCCGAGGTTGAGCGACGGGATGATGTGCGCGGTGATCGTGCCTGTGGCATTGACGCCCGGGGTCGCATCCAGCGTCAGTGCTGCGCGCGGGATCGTCAGCGGGAATAGGGAGGCGAGAATCATCGCGCGGACGCACGCGTGTCGCCGATGGTGAAGGCTTTGGTGTCCGGCTTGAGGGCGTTGTTCGGGGGGAAGGAGAGCTGCGCGTCTTTGATGTCGAAGTTGAGGCCGACGACCATCTTGAGGGGGAGGGAGACATCGCCGACCATCTGCGCGTTGATCTGCAGTCTGGGTGAATACTGTGCGTGCAAACGAAGATCGGGGGCAAGCGCGGACCTGGAAGGATGGCCCGATGCTCATGATACCGGGGAAGTCGAAGCCTGCGCACGAGGTAAGAGCAAGATTGGCAGCAAGCAGGAGGGACCGCACCAGGGACGCCGGCCTCGAATAGAAGAATCTGCCCGGAATCGAGGCGGCCCTAACGAATGAGACAGATGAGCTAGTCGCCGCCTCCACAGTGCAGAGACGTACGATGATCGACGCGGCGACGGTCATCTTGCCCTCGACCTTGGCCGTCATGCCCGCCAGGGCGTTGAAGGCCGTGATCTTGCGCCGGACGTCAGTTTCACCGGAAGAGAAACGGGTGCATGTGTGAATGCGCACCTCGAATGGCACGAGCGTCCCCTCCACGCCGACCTTGAGGCTCGGCTGCGCCGACGCCTTTGCTGTGACGTCCACGCTCATCTTCGCCTTGACGGGCCCGCAGTCGATCGACGAGTTGAACAGGTTGAGGCTCTTGTCGAAGACGAGCGGGTCGACCTTGAAGGTCTTGCTCGGGTTGATCTTGTTCACGTCTGCGGCGACCGTGGCCGCGCTGCCGGCCGCGGTACGGACCTTACTCGCGGCGGCTGCGGGCATTGTGGGTCAGCGGCTGGAGGATGGGAGGATGCGCGACGGACCGGTGGCGACGGCGACGACTTTGGACGTCGCGGCGTCAGCAGCCTTGTCTGCGACGGAGGTCACTTTGTCCACAGCCTCTGCACCGCAGCCTTAGTGCCATTGCAGACGATGCATAAGGAGAGACGCACTGGTGAACACGCCACCGATCTTGTTGCCGAGGTCTGCGAGCGCGGTCGATACGGCAATTCGGAGTCGGGCAAAGGGGGCACGCACCACCAAAGAACCCGCGGGGGTCGATGTCGCCTCTCGGCGTACCGGCGAGGCTCGCGCCCTGCACCGAGAACTTGACTTGGCCGGTCCTGCGCAGAGTGAGGGGGAGCGAGGGGTTATAGATAGGGCGCGCACTTGCTCCAGTCGACCTCGTCGAAGTTGGTGTCGAGGGCAAGCGCCTTGACGACGGGCGGCGGGCCCCCACGGCGGACGAGACGCGCCTTTATGGCGGACGGGATCGACTGGTCCTCGGGAACCCAGGCGCGGGAGACGCGCGCGAAGGCGTTCGCGCCGCACTAGCGCTGATTTGAGTCTACGAGCGTATCTGGGCAGCGGACACGGACGTTCTCGGGGAGGCGGACGATCTTGTTGACGGCGCCGGTGGTCTTGTAGAGGTGGCTGCAGAGCGAGTCCGCGTTCTCGGCGTTGTTCATGCACACGAGGCGGATATCCTGCTTGATAGCGGCCGGGTCGCAGCCCAGGATCTGCCAGTCCGCGGCGGCTGTGATGTCGGTGATAGCGTCCTCAGAGCCCCACTGCGACGCAGATCAGGGTCAGCACGGCGCGACGGCGCAGCGAGATTGCGCACAATTTTCATCGTGCCGGCAGACGCAGCATTTGTCGCCGGGAGATCTGGGGACGCGCGGGCTCGACATTTGGGGCAGCTGGGAGTTATTGTGACGCACCGTAGAAGCATTGGCCTTTCGTGCACGGTTTGGTCCAGTCGTTTGCAGCATTAATGAGGCCCAAGAAAGGTACAATCACCAGGACTGAGGAAAGCATGGTTAAAATGAATAAAAGCCAGCCGGGGCAAGGACAACGAAAAAAAGAAGGGCAGGGGGAAACGAAGGAATAGAGCTGCAGGCATGGTCGAGGCGCCTTTTATGTTTCACTGTGTAGCGCGGCCGCAGCGCGACAACGATCAGCGTACCAAGGCATATCTCGTGGCGATTACTGACCGCATCAAGGTCAGAGCTTGGCACGGTAATGCCACGGGTTTCAGGGGGTGAAAGTGCCGGGTCGAGGCATAGCCCCCGAGTTAGGTGGGGTCAGCGGGACGGCGCAGGGGGAAAAGCTCAGGAGGCTTGAGCTAGGCTTTGTCCGCTGAGTGGCTTTTTAAACCGGATCTAAGGGGCGAAACCTATGAAGTGAGTTGTGTAAGTCCGACCGATCTTGGACTGGAGAGGAGTAGGCTCACAGCTGATCGTGAACGCGCATTACAGGCGGAGACTCGGAAGGTGCAGACAAGAAAAAGGTATTCCGACAAGTTCGAGTCGGTCCCGCCCGAGTAGGCCAAATTAATCGAGCTGGCTTTTTGAGGCTTGATTTGGATTTTTTGCCGAGTCTCGGACCCTCGTACTACGGACACGCTCTGAAACGCCGGTACGCACGCGTCGGTTAGTGGATGTAGCGCATGCTCCAAGAGTTGGACTCTGCGCTGCCACTGTGCCAGTGTAGGCAGACAGCACGAAGCAGTGCTCGGGTACTGTCCGCAAACTTGAGGGCAGACAACGGCGTCATCTCGGAGGGCTGTCGACAATTATGGCGTGGCACTTCTTGAAAGATGGGAGTATATCTTGGATACGATGCAATTGCCAGTGGCCAGCGCCGGTCCGACTTTCCAGGCTAACATCAACACTGCAAGTAGAATGTTCAGCGCCGAACGGTGATCATAGTAGTCATGCACAGACTAGAAGTCCCCTCTAGCAACATCTGGTTGAGTGCCTGCGCAATAGGTGGTGGACGATTGGTGAAGGCAAGGTGAAGTTGGGTACAGCGAATAGGCACTGCCACAACGGCATACTCGGCTCGGATCAAGCCGGTCGATCATTGTGCGCAAACAACCATTTAAAGTCCTTTTGGGAAAGCGAAGCACCTCAATTATTTTAAAGATGCCAGATTCTTTAGCTATATTTTCAGAAACTCGGACCGCTTCTCACCCATCTTTTGGCTCAAAAAACTGGAAATTCTCAACCATTGCATTGAACCAAACTTGTTACCAAAATTAAACAAATACTTGGTCACCAAATATTCGAGTGACACCATTCTACTTTCTATAGAATGATGTCTGTCTGTCCGAAGCCTGAGCCTATGAGCTCCGCCAGGCGATCCCCAAAGAGTCGACGCAATATGGCATGCAACGTGCTCGACTCATCTTACGAGCTTTGATATTCTTCGAATTCACAACAGTGGTCCCAATGTTGTATTTTGAAGTGCTTATGCGCCCAGGAAATCGAGGCAGTACATGATGAATGTAAATGTGTAGGAGTGATGTTTCCACTTGACTGTCCGCCGATTGCACACAGCCGAAACTGCAGGCCGGTGACCGTTTGTCGTATCAAAAGAAAACTGTCGGAGTCTATCTGTCGTACTCAACAAAACCGTCGGTAGACTCCGACATTTTTCCTTTGGTACGCCGGTCTGGTTTCGAGCCTGCCGAAAACGCGAAGGTGGACAAGGTTGAACCTGGTCAAAACTTAAAAGTACAGATACAACGGCAATTAGTACATTATTACATGGTCTTTGATCAATTTGACTTCGTCACAAGAGCCTCAAACGCGCCCCTTCGCTGTCCGCACCTCCGCCTTCTCGCGCGGCACCGCCTTCCCGCGCTCCTTCTCGTTCCCGCGCTCCGCTTGGAAGCCATCATCGTCGTCGTTGTCGCGCGCATACAGCTCCTCCGCCTGGACGTTCTGCCGCAGGAGGAACTTGCGGATTGCTCGATGACGGCCATTTGAGTTCAAACTCCGTCAGAGATGCCGCCGGTTCTGCCGCCGGTCAATCTGCCGGTCTCGCGGATTCCCAAACTTCCTGGTACTTTCCAACTCCCAAACGGACTCATGACAGCATACATTTTCAGATTTCCCTCAAGTCCATTAATCATCGAGATTGAATACTTGATTTCGGAGAGCTAATTATGTACATGCTAGCGGTGTATTCTAACGAAATATTCTAACGACGGAACCTGGCGTCCAGATATTCTGCTGTGATCCGTTCATTAGCTGCTGCGACTTCACGGCTCTTCTTGTGATATTTGATTAAACGCTTCCAGTCTGCTTGCGTATGGAGCTCCGCAGTTCCTCTCTTGATTGCTCCTAGCCGCTGCCGAAACCAGCGCTCGCAATCTGGTGACCACCACCCCGTATTCAACCCGGAAAAGCTAAATGCATGTGGCTTGGGCCACCAAGAAATCTTCGTCGTTTGTCGCTCGCCAGTCTCCTTGTTGACACGACCTGGAATCGATGGTGAATGATAATCCTGATAGCGCATGTCGTCGACTTACCCGTGGCTATTTCATACACACCGCAAATCAGGTCAATGTCTTGATCGGTAAGATTATCGTCCCAATATGCCGCAGAGCTGCACCCATCCCATAAACGAACGCCGGTTGTAAGAACTTCGCGACTCGGACCCATAGATGCAAGACTTTCATCAACTATCAGCTGAGCCAGACGCCCGATGATTCCACCAGCGAAAAGGGCAGCGCGTCCGCGAGGGGACCGCAGAAAATCCTCCCGCTGCTCCACATACACACCATGGTCGGCAGAAGTAGGCTTGTACCCCTTGCGACGGTATCCCAGGCCAGTGAATCTGTCCGGAATTGGGATGATTGGTTCAATGCCGACGCTGTGTCGGATGCAGACTCGAAATTCTACCCCGTGCTGCAACAAATGATAAATGACCTCCTGGAGATCCGGTCCCCATCCCATGCGGACGACTTGAAGTGTGGTTACCGCACTTGGGATTAAGATGTACAGTGGAAAGTCTTGCGGCGGAGACAGCTTGGGCTCGAGGACGTAAAAAACATTGCCGTTTAAGCGTTCCTGGCGGACGGCGATGACCCAGTTTGACTCAAACGAGATCTCAGCTTCCTCCTGTCGTAGGTCGAGGAGCTCCCTAGGTATCTCGCCAATGGTCTTTGCCTTTTCCAAGAGAGCTAAGAATGAAGGGAGCTGTGCATGACGAGCCCGCTCCAGGCCCGACCACTGTTCGTCTCCTAGTGATCTAAGGGACAACTTGGCATCCAGACGCTGGTTATAGCTTGCAAGCGTTGTAGGCTCTACGAAGCCGAAGCGCCCAAACGGGATCTGTGACATATCATGGTAGGGATCGTATGAAGGCTCATCAAGAAGCTCGCCATCCTCCACATCATCTCGCTCTAAGCCATATGAGCGGTTCAAATCGGCCGTTGTGGAAGGATTTCCAGCAGTCTCCTGAGGGTAAGGGACATCTGGAATACCAGGGAATTCCGGGAACTCGCAGTCAGCAACGTGGTTCTCGGTCCCACCGTCTTCGTCGTGGTAACCATCATATAAACACTGGTTCGACGTGAACTCGTGCCACGAGTCGGCCGCCATGGCCCTGTTCATGGCTCTGCGGATGAAGAATCCATTGTCCTCCGCTTCCCAGATGAAGACCCGTGCTCCTTTTTTCACCGGCGGTGCTCCTTGCGCTGCATTTGCCTCTCGTTGCAAGCGTTCCTGCTTCATCTTGGACGTCTCCATCTTGGCTAGCTGCTCGTTCCTTGCCTTGCGGCGTGCAAAGAAGGCATGAACGTCCTCGCCGTACCGTTGACCGCTGTTCTTCTCTGGCTGGGGGAAAGATAAGCTGTCAAGCGCGGATGGAGCGACGGCGTTGGGCGCGGATGGAGCATCAGAATCAGGCGCAGATGGAGCATCGGAGTCAGGCGCGGATGGAGCGTCGGAGTCAGGCGCGAATGGAGCGTCGACGCCGGAGTCGGGCGCGGATAGATCATGGACATTCGGGGCCACGGTGGAGGGTATGTATTGATAACGGATCCTGTCGGTGTGGAATCGTCCATTGGTCCCAACGTGCCAAGTGCTGAACGCGATTTTTCCCGGCAGCTGGTTGAGGTATGCGATTTCTTCGGGATTAGGGTAAAAGCCTCGATCCTTCAACGGCGGCGGTATGGGAAGTGCGGGCCGGATGGTAATCCTCCCCCAATGCAGATAGAGGGGAAGGGGGAGTTTTTCCAAGATGAGAGGGAGTAACCAGTGGAGCTTATGATGAGGATCGCTCTCCGGGTCTGTCAAATCAATGATTCCACCGACCCGTGGTATCTTCATGTTCCCTACGACAGACGACTCCAGATCCGCGAACCACTGAGGATGAACGCGCGAGGACTCAATGACTTTCTCGCGCCAAGAATCGGTGTATGTATGATTGAGTATGAAGAACATTAACGAGATTTGTGCCATCAGAGGCAGAAACGCGTTGCGCGCGCGCATTGCGACGTTATTCGCTGTGTGACGGCTCCGGAGGACAATATCGTATCCATATTGCAGGGGGTATGGGAAATGCATGGAGCCACCGGTGGCGCCCTCATACATGGCCCTGAGCACATGCCTGAGCCCGTTTTCAAGCTCTAGCCATGATTTTGAGAGCTTCGGTTCCAGAATCCACCCTCCTCCTTCAGCAATCTCGAGAGGGAGTCCACCGGCAGGGAGACGAAGCCGCCCGAAGAGAGGCCCATGGAAGGGGTTATCGCGTGGCACAAATAGAAGTGCCGGTGTTTGTAAGGAGGTCCAAGATATACGGTCGAAATGTCCATCCAGTCCCGTCCAAGTGGGGCTTGGGGCGTCCTGGCGTCCAGGAAAATGGAGCACGAACTGGGCATCACCGCAGTGCACCAAAGATTGTTTTGCTTATGCGGACATGTCCGTGAAATGTGTTATACAGCTAAACAACTCTGTTTCAGAAGCGGATGCCAGTGTCAAACTGGCCCACAGACCGGGATGGTCGGTACATCATCGCGAGCAGTCATGAGGGAGTCGGCTCTGACAGGTGCTGCAAAATCATGGTAATTACGTGAATATGGATCAAGCAGGTCCACCTAGTCAACGTACCGGACGGATTGGCTTCACAAAGCAAGGGGCAGCGGAATGGAGCTGCAGACAGCACGGTAGGCGACCCTGCGGACGGCGGTGGGGACGGACAGAAGTCACCAGCGTAAGACGCTGACAAGTTTTGAAAACACCAGAGGCGACGCTGCGGACGACGGACACAAGCGAGGACGAGCGATGTGGAAGGACAAGTCACCAGCGTAAGACGCCGATGAGTTGGGCAGATGCGGGCGCAAATCGTCAATGACAAGAGAGGGTACGGGTATGGGGAAGGTGGGTCGGATGGCAATGCGGCTGCGCCGGGATGCGGATCACTCAGCACCGCCTCCGCAACAACGCCCGTCCACACGCACACGCAACGCCTGCAGCGCCGCCGCCGCCCCGCTCGCAACGACGCACCCACGCCGTCCCAGCGCCGCACGACTTCGCAGCCGTGTCTCACCTGCGCGCGCGACCACCTACCTACGGTACAAGGTACGCTGCTCTATCTACTTGTTACCTTTGATTACCTGCTGACTACTTGCAATAGGTACTCCGCGCCGCCCTCCACCGCCGCCGCCCGTCCTTCCCCGCCGCAAATCCAGTCGCGTCCGCTCCCCAAGGTCGCACGGAAACGCATCGCGCGCAGGCCGTCCGACTCGCAGCGCCGCGCGATCCGGATCGCCCGCTTGCAGACGCCCTGTGCGCTCGCGCCGCCCACACACCAAGTCCCTGCTGTCGCGCGCCATGCGCCGGGGGAGCCGGACCACCCACGACCGCCCGCGCAAGTCCGCCGCTCGTCCTGCCGACCCTGCCAATTCAGGGCCGTCGGGAGAAGCCCCGCAAGTCGGTCTGTTCGCGGCTCGGCGCGTTCTCCGCCGCCGTCTTGCACGAGGCGCAGGCGGAAATCGGGCGCGGACGCCGTGCCGCCATCCGCCTCGGAGGCGCGCTCCACGCCGCGGCGCGATTTCGCCCGCCTGCTTGCCGCTCCCAAGTCGCGGGAAGCACGCGCCGTGCTGCAAGACGCGCGCGAGCGGCTCGGACGCCTCTGGACTAAAAATGTAAGTCAAATACATCGGATCTCGGCGCGTAACTCACCGTGCGCCAGAGCCCTCTGCGCTGGTGGGCTCGCCTCGCGCCGTCCGCTTCTAAACTCGCTCGCGGCTCGGCGCGCGTTCGCCGCCGCCGTCTTGCGCGAAATCGCGAGGACGCGTGACTGTCTCGGCCGCGCCGTCGCCTCGCACGACTCTCGTGCCGCGCGCGCAACACCGCCCGCGAATCCGCAGGCCGGTTTGTCCGCGCGGCTCAGGATACGGCGGGCGACACGAAGGCCTGCCGAAGCAGGATCGAGGCGCCGCACGCGCTGGGTTGCGCGAAGCCGGCAAGTCGCGCGGCGCGGACGTCCTCCGCGATCGATTGCCGCGCCGCCCACAATAAGTCCCCGGCGCAAGTGCGCCCTCCCGCCCGCGACCAGTCCCCACCACGCGGGCACGGGCGCATGCCCGAGTCCCGCCCGCCGATGCAGCTCAGAACGGCCCGCTCGACCGCGAGAATGCGCAAACGCAGGCGGCGGGTCGGCAACCGAAGCGCTGAAGCCGCTCGTAAGTAAAGTACAGTGGCGCTAAAATCGAATAACGCACCTTAGGGATTGAATGGCGCGCAAGTCCACAGCCTGCGGGCGCAGACGCAGGTCGAATCCGACGCCTTACAAGAGCCGCGTATGCGATCGCGGGCGATCGCGCCGCAGCATCCGTATACGCAAGGCACGCGAGCGCGGGCTCGAGCTGCTCCGGAAGATCTAGAACTGGGATCAGTAGGGGCACCCACATCGATTCAAACGCACCGAACCTACTCGTGCGCTTTTCAGTGACTCGCGTTCAACGGGACCCGGACAACGGCAAGGTCTGGACGAGATGGCGGATTAGGAGTGCGGACGGGGCGCTGCAGCGAGAGCAGCACGTACCGTGCAGCATGCCGAGAGGAAGACAAAGGCAGATTTTGCGGGGGCGACTTGGATTGAGTCCGAACGAAGCGCTGGCGTGCGTCGCCCTCGTTCATGCGGTGACTTGGACGCGATTCACGCGAATGTGAAGTCAAGATACTGGCGGAGTTTGTCTGGGTACCCGTCTTTGTACGGAAAGATATCGGATACTATTGGATTGAGTTGTTTGCGCCTAGTTCGATAGTGACGCAGACGTACCAACAGGAAACAAAGCTCAACTTGAGCCCACGGAACTCGCAGGACTACTAGAGCGGACCCGTGTTTGACTAGTTTTAGATGAACCTTAAAGCTTCGAAGACCCGATGCTTGGAGCCAGACTTAAGTTGAACGAAGTCTATGTTGAAGTTCGGTCAACTAATGGAAGCTCGACCAACCAAGGCAGACTTACCTTGGGACAAACAGGCATGGTTTCGGTATTTTCGGGTACAAGCCATACGGGAGCGTAGTCTCGCCCTTGTTTCAAGACAAAACCTAGTCAAAAAAAGGGATGGTCAGCGCGAGCTGACAATGTTAAAGGAGCTCGATGCGCACCAATAGAGATCTGTGTAAGCTTGAATAGACCAATGAACCAGTTCGAGACGTCCATATATCTAATATATTGAGTCAGTCAACTCGAACTTGAACCAAAATGAAGTCAGCTTACCTCGCGCAATACTGGACTACAGTCCCGGTGTCTATCGCAATGAGATTTGAATCAGAAATGAAGAAAACGAGTACAAGAGTCAGATCTTACCTATGTATTTGAACGGAAATGGAGCAGCGGGCCTTCAACAAATTACTAGACCATAGCTACGATGCTGGAGTAACAAAACACAAGTCAGCGATCGTAAACTTACAATATCAGCCAAAGCTTACCTCGAGGCCGTGCATCGCAATGGAGCATAGTTAGGCCTGTGTAGTAGACCGATGCTAAAACTATAAGTCAGCGATGAGAATTGTATACACCCAACAGAACTTGCCTTGACAGCGAACGGGCTTGGAGGATCGCAACAAGCATAGTCACAGTCTCTGTGGAAAGAAACTTGAAGTCAGTAAAGTAGAATTTAATAGAGCGACTAAAACTTACCTTGAGATCGAACCAGCTTAAGCACAGGAGTCGCAACAAGCATAGTTACGGTCTCTCTAGTCAGAAAACTGAAGTCAGGGACGGAAAATTCAATAGACCAACCGAGACTTACCTTGAGCTCGAAGTAGCTCGCAACAAGCACAGTTAGGTTCTCTGGGGTACGAACTGAAGTCAGCGAAGTTGAATCTAATGAAACTACTAAGGCTTACCTCAAGATCGATAGTTTCGGGCTCTGTATTCATAAAATCGAAGTCAGGGACAGAACATTCAGTAGAACAACCAAAATTACCTTGAGCTCGAACTAGCTCGCAACAAGCACAGTTGGGTTCTCTGGGGTAAGAATTGGAGTCAGCAAAGTTGAATCTAATAAAACGACTGAGACTTACCTCAAGATCGAACTAGCTTGTTCCGAATAATCGAGACAAGCATAGCTAGCTGCGGTCTCTGGTAAGAAATTTGAAGTCAGCGAAGTTGGAATCAATAGACCAACCGATACCTACCTTGGGACCGAACAGAACAGCAACAACGAGAGTCACGGTCCCTATGGTAAGTAAAATTGAAGTCAGCGCCATAGATTTCAATAGAACGGCAGAAGCTTACCTTCAATCTTGAAAGATAGACCTGTGTTGACTGCGGCAAGTCAGGCTTCGCAAGCCAGACTAGACTTCTGTATGCCGAGTTAGTATCCGAAACAAATAGATTGCGAAAAGCACTTACCTCTCGGTAACTTGAGATTTCGAACGCTCGGGACTTGAACTGTACAAAGATAGTCAGTAAGTGTGAAGGGACAGACTTGAACAGTAGAGAGAAACAAGGGAAAAAGAAGTCGCCCTTGACTCGAGTGTAAACGAGCCAATCTGCCCGAGCACGATCAAGAAGAACAAGTTTGGACTTACAAATGAGGGTTCAAATGCGATGGTGAGACAAGAACTCGGTCAAGATGTGACCTGTATAAGTAAGGGAAGTCAGTACTTATCAATGCGGGTTAATAGGGCTTATGTAGGCGACGATAGTGAGACTTGACTCGAGTATTAACTCGGATACAAGGCAAGAGCGCTCAAGCCAAAAAAGGGTTCAACAGTAAGTAGACACTTACTGGGGAGCATGTAGTATACGGATGCATTAGGCAGACCTTCGATTTCGTAGGCTCTAGAGGAATTAGAAAGATATCCGTACAAAAAAACCTAATGCACACACCGAAATGAAGGGTCCGCGCCGTACAATATTGAGCCGTCCTTGAGCGATAAGATAGAGTCCTATGAAGTCAATGAGCATTGTGAATGAAGTATAAGACGTTCTAGAGCAAGATCGTACCTCTAACGGCCTCTGCGCGAGGCCGCCGTGGTGGTCGATGCGCAAGAGATGGTACCCGGACCGCCGGACCGGGGTGTCCGATGCAGCACCGATAATGCCGAGGTGCGTCGGCGAGCGCAAAACTCGATGGCGCGAGGGATCGAGGGGCGCGGTAGCAAGAGGGAGGTAGGGATGTAGCAACGGCGCACCCTCGGATCCCATGCCGGGCATGCCGAAGTCAGGTAGGGCCGGTGCTGAGTGGGTGGAAAGTGGGCGGGGTGGGGCTGAGTGAGAATGTGGCAGAGGATTGGGGAGGTTTATATAGACAAATGAGCTGTCAATCCATGGGAATTGATCAGACTGCGGAAAAGGTCCGGTTTCAGAGTGCGGGGACCTCGATTTGGGCTTACCGATGTCCGCTTTCAGATATATGTCTTATACCGAAGAATGGTTTCCCGTGTATGCTACAGGCATGCAAATGCTTCGCAAATTTGATTCTTGGTATGCAGAACATAGCCTGAGCTCGAAAGCATGCAACAGACCGCTCCTCCACGCAAGGTAAGAAACTCGGAAATAGAAAAATATCGGACATGAGGACGGACCGGCGGAGGTAGGCTGCCAGCGGACCGATGATCGCATCAGTACGCTAGGCGATGAGTTCGCCGTGATGGGGGAGCAGACTTGAAGCCGCCCGGAACTTTCGGAAACCAGATCTGGTTTCAAGGCGTATCTGGTGAATGGCACCACTCCCAACCTGCCCGGGGTCCTGAGGGACGGGGACAAGGTATGTAACACTGTGTGACATGCTTATGTAAATTTTTCAAAGCCCCCTGGCGAGTGTTTGTGTTGCTGAAGAGGTAATTCAACATGCGCTATTCAACACCGTTGCCAGCGTCTGTGAGCGCTGGGCGCTCGTAAAAATATCCAAACATAATTCGGTAATGCCAAAGACTTACGGCATCAAACTTCGGCTCATTCCCTGCCCTCGAGTCTCAGAACGCAGGACACAAATTTTGCATTTCCTTTTTGGGCGGCAGATGTAGTGGCTGTAAGGGGCAGCGGTCCGATCGCCGAGCCAAAAAAAATCGGTGCAGCGCGGCATCTCTTTGACCGAGATGTGCATATTTCCGGCGTTTAGGCTTGTTTTTTTTCATATAATATAGTCTTAAAGGCCTCGGGGGCATAAATAAAAATTCTCAAAAATGACCAAAAGTTGCAATAATGAACATTGAACAGAGCACTAAGCCGCGCAACCGCTACACCAATGTGACCATGTCCTGGGGTCCTCGAGGTACGACATGAGCTTACGCTACGCTAGCCGAGCCCAACTGCGCTAACCACCCTGTTGGAGTTTGGAGCACTCGGGCACCTGTGACGACGGTATATAATATTGTAGATTAAGCACGCAGGCACTCTTTACTTACGACTGTACATATGACGAGCACGTGACTAGCACGTGACTCATTCAATCTTTTATGCACACTTCCACGACCTGAGCCAACGCCAGCGTCGTCCGTGCGACTAGGAATACCCTCGCCGGCTGAGCATCCACAACTGCTCACCTCCCTAGGTCACAAGAGGCCCCGTCGCGGGTAATACGATCCCTTAGCTAGGGTAACAGGCTCGAGATCCTCTCATAGAGTGATCTCGCCTTCGAGTTCCAAGGCCAAACCCCCCTTTGGAACCTCGCGCTCTCGCAGAGCGCCTCGATCGTCCTACGTCCCGCTAGGAGCTACCGTGCGGAAGCCTCCGGCTTCACAGTGGTGGACGCACAGGGGTGCTTCATCAAAACGGGACTATCGGACGATAAAATCTTCAATTCCTTCGCCCATCGATGCTCTATGACAAGAAACTAGCAGTGGTGAACGTCGATGTCGAGCTAGCTCGACTCCGTCACCAGCGAAACGACTCCACCGAGTCGCGCTATCGATGGCGATCGCTATCCGGACGCGGGTTTACCCCCCCCTCCTCTCTTGAGATCCAATTGATGGAGGCGATCACGACGAGCAGTTTCATACGCCCAACTCGACTGCCTCGCCGCCGCCGGGCCGGATAGATTCGCTGAAGGGCTGAGCCCACCTTTCTTATTCCTGAAGGTGTTGGGAACTGGCGATTGCGCTCCTTGAAGGTCGACCACCCTGGCCTTCCTCTTCAAGGACGACTACCGCTGCGAGCGGTTGCCGCAATTACCAAACCCCCTCACCAGTGCTCCCGATTCCGCTGTCAGCGTGAATCGAGAGCAACCGATCGTTTCAAAAGAGCTATAAATCTCCTCTATGAAACGTGATTACCTTCAAACCCTTCTCTCTTCCCTTTCATCATGTCCCACGACAAAGGGTACAGTCAACTTGCCCAAGGTTCTAGCTCCTCGCCCTCGCTGCCGTCGGACTTCGAAGGCGGCCGTAAACTCCGTTCCACTTCCAAGGTTGCCGACCCTGCCGACACCTCCGTTCCCCCTGGCCTTAAAATGGCTCCTAAGAAGAAGGGAAGGAGCGCGGAGCTCCCCGTCCAGGGTGACGCTCCTGCTAAGCCCAAGCCCGTCGGTGCCGTCGCAACTAAGGGCAAGGTGGCGGAACTCCCCGCTCAGGGTGACGTTCTGGCTAACACGGAAGGCACGACTGGCAAAGCCGTTCCCCCTGCCTTCAGCTACATCCCCATCACCCGAGTGCCGGCTACAGCTCCGAGTCTCCAATCGGGCGAAAGCGAACCTCCCTCGCTTCGAACGGTCTCGGACTCCTCCATTTCAGGAGTCGAGCCCGAGAACGTGGAGAACGAAGCCGAAGAAGAAGTCAACATGACTCTAGAGGAACTTGCTGCGCGCTACAAAGTACTCGCCAACGCTGCATCCCGCCAAGCCGAACTCCAGCGCTACCTGGAGGAGCTGCCCCAGGATGCCGAACCCGTTGAGGCTGCATCCGCGACCCCGTCCCTTGCCTCGCTGGTCAATCCGGCCCCTTCGCAAGACTCCACCCCTAAGATGTCGGGAATCTCTACGACGACCGACAACAAGGTTCGAGGAATCTACGAAGGCGAGAGCATCTCCCAAGCTCTTCGAGCTGGTCGCGAGCCTTCCCGTATCTTCGTTTCTTACGGAAGCGGCATTGAAGTCTACGACGAAGGACTAGCCGAATCTGTAACCCGCTACCATCCGTCCTACAACCCCCTAGTGGACGATGATCCGCTCCTCGAATTCGGAGCGACAGACGGAATGTTGCCGGGTAAAACAGCCGAGCAGACCATGCAGCTTAGAGATGTGGTCATGCGCTATAGCCTCCCTCATCGTAACTACTACTGGAACCACCTCGCGCAAGGGATTCGAGACATGGCGAAGATCAAGCTTACTCGAGAGGACCTAGTGGCGCGCCAAGTCGGTCCGACGATTGTCTACATGCTCAATGACTTTCATCTGGAACAGCTCGCGCAGCTCGCACTCGCCGTTCATCAAGTCTTGAATGGTCTGGACGACTTCCGAGGAAAATCAGGCAATCAACGCTTCCCGTTCGATCCCGAATGGAAGATCCTCCGCCTCATGGAGGAGAACCTCAGTCGTTCAGCCATTCTCATGACCTGTTCCACTATGCAGCTCCGTCTCGAACGAGCGCTACAACGCATCAGCATTAGCCTCAACGCTATCAAGAAGGTCTATGGGCGCGAAGGTCTTGATACCTTGAGTTCCTTGGAATCCACTCGCGACTCGGTACGATCGGAGTTCGGGCAGGAAGAAGGCCAAGTCGAGCTGGGAAAGCTGTTAGCTCGCCCGGACTACGCCGCTAGAGCCTTCGATCAAGAAGTCCGAGCGCGCTACGTCGAAGCTCACGTCCGCGGCGAGCGAACGAACTTCTACAAGCCCCGGAAGGCTGATCCCGCCTTCGCTGCGTTCCATAAGCTCCCCGAGACCCCCCGCGAATCTCCTCCTCACGGAGTGGACGATTCAGCGGGAACTCGAGCTAACGCAGCTATCAAACCTACGCTCCGGTTTGCTGAAGTTCCCCCGTCTTTGTCCGCTGTGGGACCAGGCCCTATCAGCCATCTCCCGGGCTTCGGCCGCATCCCCTCGTCATGGTCCATCCCCGGATCGAGGACGGCTCCGACGCCCTCTAACTCGATTAGGCCCTCCGAGTTCGCGCAAGGGACTTCTATCCGCGAAGTCCTTAACGCCCGCTCCGCCGGTCAGTCGTTGAGTGCCGCCCAGGCGGCTCCGACTGCGCCGTCTCAAGTAGCACCTTCGATCGTCGTTCCGCCAGCTACCCATTGGACTTCCTACACGTACAAGAGTGGGCTAGTCCCCATCACAGCCGCTGGCGCCGCCTCCGGAACTCTCCCGGGTAACGGTGGCCCCCCTCCTAATCTTCCCGGAGGACCGCCACCGCAACCGCCCTTCGGACCTGACGCTCCGCCCCCTGGAAACGGGGGAGGCGGAAACGATGGGCCTGGAGGAGGAGGAGGAGGTGGCGGAGGAGGCGGCGGCGGAGGAGGCGGCGGTGGAGGAGGACCCGGACCGGGACCTTTCGATCCTAACGGCCCTCGCGCGGCCTTCCCTCACGACTGGCAACTCAATCGCAAACTCCACATGTCGATGATCCCGGAATGGGACGGTCATGGGAAGTCCGCCATTTCCTACCTCTGTAAAATGGCCGAGTTGGTGCGCCTATCTCCGCAAATGGTCACCGACTTGGGCGCCATGGCACCGCTTAAGTTCACGGGCCGCGCCGAAATGTGGTGGACCACTCAGACTGTCGCAGTCCGAAACTACGTCAGTCAGAGTTGGCACCTGCTCCTCAACGCCATACAGACACATTTCCTCAACGAGGTCTGGATGCAAGAACGCGAAGTGGAATACGAGGAGATGCGCTTCCGCCAGCGCGGACTTGAGAACGAGTGGCCTCTCGACTTCCTGCAGCGTCGTGCGCGCTCGCACATGTTCCTCTATCCGGATCGGGAGGACGGACCGGCGGTCGTCACCAACATTCTGCGCACGGCTCCTTCCGTCTGGAAGGGTACGCTCAATGCAGAAACGTATCCCAGCCTGTTCGCCTTGTACGCGGCCACGCGACGCCACTGCGCTACCCTCATGGGGAACTGGGACACCGCTATGAAGCTAGGAACGCTGGGGCACTACTATCCCCGCAGATCCGGTGGGCCGACCGCTCGTTCCGCCAATGCCGTAGATCTAGAACCGCGCGAGGAATCGCTGTCGGGAAAGGATCCAGCTGGCGAAGAGGATAGCGACAACAAGGCCGCCTACGTCTCTGAAGGCTACCGCGGCGGCAGCCTTCGCCCCCGGCAGAATCCGTCCAAGCCCAGCGGAGCGTCCTCATCGAAAATGCGCTGGCCCGAAGGCAAGACTGTGAAGGGCTACTCGTTCAACAAACGTGATGATGTGCACAGCGATCGCGCCCCCAATGGAGTATGCTACGTGTGCTCCAGCTCGAAGCATTTCGCCCGGGACTGTCCTCACTACGGCGCCTGGATCACCATGAGAGATGCAAACATGCTTGAAGTAGAGGTATCGTATGAGATAGAAGAAGCTGATCGTGCTGAGTACATAGTTATGATGGCGGAGCGTTCCAATGAAACCGAGTCCGCTTATTCGAGTGAATCATCTAAGCTGTCCGCCGCCCCGATTCCTAGGGAAGTCCACATCGTCGAAGCTAGCGAAACCGGAGCGCGTTCTGCCCATGTCGTCCGAGGGCATCATCGGAACGCCCGGCGCCGTTGATAAGCCGCTAGAAAAACCAGCTATGAAACACGCACTTTTTGCGATTTACAGCGCGCATCTAAGAACCAGCACATCTCCGTGTGGCTGGTTAAACAGGATTATTATCCACCAAACCAGGAGGCTTAGGACATCCACTCTGCGAAGTAAGGTTGAAGCCCCAGACCTACGAACCTTAGAACCCACAAAGTTTTATCGTGCTTAGCTGGAATACGCGACGCGCCGGGGTCACGTGACATGTCATTAGACCAGCGGAGATGTCCGAAGGAGATTAGGATTGTTCGTCTAAGATTATCGGAATCTTAGGGGTACATCCCGTAGAAACCTATAGTATGTGGTACCGTTGGAAAGCTACGGCCCAGCGCTACCTAAGTAACGAAGAGAGAACGTAAAGGGAGGAGACTAGGGCTAAGAAATGCACCACACAACTCGTTCAACAGGAGTTGTCCTATACCGATCGAGGGGTTAGAAACCTAGGAACCGTAACAACCCCAACTCTCAAGACAGACACCTAGGGGGCGCGGCCCACCAATCACATAAACCGCGCAGCATATCCGACGACTATTTAATAAGCAATGTATACCAAAGTAGTCGATCATCGTTTGTAATTGTAAATACCTGTAGTATAAAAGACCAGAGGAGCAGAGAGGACGGCACTGAATCGGACCCCAGTTCGTGTACGAGGCAACTACCATTGTCCCTCATCACAGCTAGGATTTGGTTGAGGGCTTTACTCTGGAATTCCGCTGTCTTGCGATAGTGTCCCGAATTAAAGTTTCTTTTGATAAATCGTCCGTTCTTAAGATCGTCGAGCTCCGTGCTAAACCGTATCCGTCTCCGTTGAATCCGCTCCGTAACTCCGAAGTACTCCGTGTCCGTTGAACTGGGAATTTTGAGATCCGAAGTCATTCCGAAGACCGTTTATCCGCTCCGATAAAGAGAATCAGGCAGAAGCCTTAAAAACCTTGCCGGCCTTAAAAACCGTATCTTGCATATAGCTGAGAAGCTTAAAATCTAAAGTCCCACAAGACTCATACTCCTAAGAATCTTGACTCTGTCAAATTCTACGGACGAGACTATACCATAACCAACTTGGAAGTTCCTCTCTTACGAGACCTTTCTTGTGCAGAAACCTTAAATCTTGACTTGGAGCTCCTTAGACCTACATTTGTGTCTAATAAGACCCGATCTCGTCAGATAAACTTTGGTGCAGTAAAGAGGTGTTTAGTGGATTAAGTCCAGGTTTCCGGGGGTTGTGCTAGAGTGCATCTGTTTAGTCAGAGGACGATAGTGCGATAACTTGGTTGGTTGGGTTTAGTTGGTTTTTCATTTGCACGCTTAGTTTCTGAGCAACCGTTTCATCTGGAGCCCACCGCGAGGGGGTTTCGAGAAGAGATTTTCAATCTCTGCATAAAGAAATTATCTTTGAGATATTTCGAGTCATCCGTGGCTTAGTTTTCGAACGAGAAGTCAAGAAGGAATCTTGAGTCCTAAAAACTCTGAAACCTTAGACAACTGTTTTAGAGCGCACATTTGGCAATCCAGGCAAATCTGTCCATAAACAGATAAAACCACGTCTTCGCAAGACTCAGACCGCGAGTCAAACGAGGAAGAATCCGTAGAGTTCGAAGGTTCTGGGAATTTACCAAGTACATATTGGGATATTCCTGGAAGTAGAACTTCTGCCCGCTCCGCTGCAGCCAGAATTGTTGCACCCCTAGAAACCGCCTCTAGAAGACGAGTTTCAATTCCCGAGAAAGCTAGAGCCGAAGCATCTGCTAAGACTCAAAGCCGTATAGACGCGAACTTAGGACGAAGGTCTAAGAACGTGAACCCTATTGCCGCTACTGCGAGCACTAGTCGAAACCAAGGAGCAGCCATAGCTTCTACCAGTCAAAACCCCTCCGTTTCGAGACCGGCTTCGCCAGTTTCAAACACTTCGTTCCAAACGAATATACCTAGAACTCCAGTAGTTCAAATAAATCAACCAGTACCGAGTGCCGTCCCAGTTGTTAAAACCAGGATGTCAGGAGTTGCTAGTTTCCGTGTACCGGTCCCTTGGGACAGGAACGCACCAAGTTTCGATGGAGAAACCGCTGGGAGTCTTAAGCTTTATATTCGCTACTGTCACAGTATTGTGGATCAGGCGAATATAACAGACTTAGAAGGACAGAAGAAAGTATTCCTGAATTACTTGAACGATGATGACATTCGAGAGCAGTTGGAGAATATTGCGTCGTACAAAACTGGGACCTTAGATCAATGGATTAAAGATGTGGAAGCACTTTATCCAGAGATTGAGGACTTTAGTGTTGGATCCCTAGAGAAGTTGCGAAAGATCTGCAGAAACTTCAAACCCTTAGACCGCTCTGAACAAGGGCGTGTTAAAAGATATGGAGCTGCGTTCTTGAATGAAGCAAATAAACTACTCAAGGCTCCAGCCTTAGTCTCCAATAAGGAACTAGTGACGTATTATCTCGTAGCCTTTGATTCCGACTTTAAGAAGGAGATCAGAGGGATGATAAATTTCTCCGTGTTGTTTAAGGATTCTGGAATATTTCCAGCAGGATCCGTTGTACCAGCCGTTGCATCAGCGGTTCTGCCTGTAGTTGCCACACCGTTGGGCCCAGTCCCGGCAGGAGCACCTATAGTACCAAAGATCGCCGCTGCAGAGGCTATAGTACGAAGAGAAGACTCGGTCTCTATCGAGAAAGTCATAGAACTGGCAGAAGCAATTTCTAAGGCTTGGGTTAGTAATGAAGTTGAAATAGACTTCGTTTCTACCAGGGCTGTGGGAAGTGATTCGACTAGGGATATGAGCTACTCTAAGGAGAAGCTGAAAAGTACTGAGAAGTTGGAAGCCTTAGCGAGCGAGCTTGCGGCAAAGAGGGATGTTGATGAGGCTAGGGACAAGAAAATGACTGCGGTTCTAGAGAAATTATCTGAGACCGTCAGGACAGTTGCGCTCCAAACCTCTGGAAGACCCGTTCCTCCGCACCAAGACATGGCTCAAGGAGAGGAGTACCATCAGGAGCATAGACCGCGTGAGCGGGATAACAATGATCGAAACTATAATAATTACACCGGAAGGTGGAATAACTCGAACAATAACAGTTCGGGGAATAATTATAATAGGTTTGAAGATCGGAAGTGCTATTACTGCTATGGGGACCACCTTATTAGAGATTGCGCGGCTAAGCAAGACCACATTGATACGGGGAGAATTATAATTGAGAATGGGATGATGAAGTTGACGAATGGCCAAGCCATCCCAACCTTCCCGCCTCAGAAAAGTAAGAGGGAGAGAGTTGATGATTACTATGCCAGCCAAGGGATTCCTAAGCTAGGAACGCAGCAAAATATGCAGTCCCAAATGCAGCA
This sequence comes from Mycena belliarum, assembly GCA_029282135.1. NCBI lineage: Eukaryota > Fungi > Basidiomycota > Agaricomycetes > Agaricales > Mycenaceae > Mycena > Mycena belliarum. Next base: position 20,259 of record JARJCN010000100.1, on the reverse strand, counting down.
GTCCTATTACCAGGGGCCATCTTCTTTTCCGTACCAGCAGTCGGCGCAGTACTCCCAAGGATACCATGATAATTTGGGAGAATTCTATGATACTAGAGACGATGAGCTTAGGTCGCTGAGGGTCCAGAGAAATTTGCAGCAAGCACATTTCCAGATTCCCTCTCCGTCCCAAGGCCATCAGGCTCAGAATCAACAGTTTGCGCAAAGTCCCGTAAATCCCGTGATTCTGCCCCAAGGGGTAGATTTCGCCCAGCTGTTACAAATGTTCGACCTGGTGCCTAAGAACCAAGGACAGGCAGAACAATTATTGCAGACTAGGACCGGAGCGTCTACCATGGCACCGCCGAATCCAAATTTCTAGAGCGTTCGAGGAAGGAGGCACGAAATAAACCGCAAACGCGGGTCGTGGCCAAGCCTCCGGAGGACCGTGAAATAGTCACTAAAGCAAGTAAAAGCAGGGATTGGCGGCACAAGCCTAAGCCAGAAGTAGAAGTTGTGCCAAGTAATGATGAAGATGAAGTAGAGACTCAAGAAGTTGAGGATCCTAAAACTATAGTTTTGGATGATGATACGGATGAGGAGGCGCCAGTTGAATTTAAGAAGCTTAAGAAGGGAAAGGACAAGAGAGTCTCTTGGGCCGTCGATAACGACTCCCAGGAACCACTCCCGCGTTCTAAGGAGAAAGCTTATAAATTGGTGTCGCCTGTAGAACGAGCAGGCCTAGTTGAGGAAACCAACCGTCAGATTGTAAAATCTACGATTCCTATGGAAATTGGTGACCTAATGGCGATGTCTCCTGCGTTGGCTAAAAAGCTCAGGATGGCAATAACCAAGACCAGACAACCTTATGCCAAGCCAAAATTGGTAGGAGATGTACTGGCACAGAAGGAGGCTTTCCCGTTCCAAGACGAGGAGTTTTCTAGAGACCTTGAGTACGATGCGATTGATATGGATGAATTACCTAGGGTAAATTCACTATATGTTGCAACGGAAGAGGATGTCGGGATTCCTTTAGGATCCTTGATTGTAACGGACCCGTATGTTCAGTATTTGGCGACCTTAAGGGACGATGAAATGCCTAAACAAGTTTTTGTAGGACATGAGTCGGACGCCTTAAGGGTTATTTTTCCAACCATAGCTGGAAAGCTAAGGGTGGAGGCCGTAACAGACAGCGGTTCACAGATTGTATCTATGGCCCTGTCGACTGCTAAAGAATTGGGGATACCTTGGGATCCTGATGTTCAAATCTTTATGCAGAGTGCCAATGGCCAGCTTAAGAAATCTGCAGGCCTAGCACGTAACGTAGCGTTCTTGTTCGGGGATATTACAGTCTACCTTCAAGTCCACGTAATTGTCGCACCAGCATATGAAGTATTATTGGGGAGACCCTTTGAGATTCTTACTGAAAGCACGGTTCAGAACCGGCTGGATGGTTCTCAAACCCTTACGATTAGGGACCCTAATACTAAGAAACGTTGCACAATGTCCACTCATGCGAGAGGGGTTTATTCAACCTTGAAGCAGCCTAGTAAACCTGGTAACAGGAGAGCTACGGTTGAGGAGGGCTCGGATGACGAAGAGGACTTCTTAAATGCTAGGACCAGAGGGCGTCCGGTAACGGAATCTAAGGAGGGTTTTCACCGGTCTTCGAGGAATTGATGGGAACGCATCAACGAGGAGAGCTGGCCTTACAATTCGGATTCACAGTGGACGGGGAACTTGAGATTCAACAGTATATCGCACCTGAGAATGGCCAGTTCTTTAGGGAACAGGAACTAAGGTCGGCGTATCTGTTGGCCTCTGTAAGGGCAACCACGTGGCCCGAGAAGTCAAGGGTCCTGGCGTGGGGAATCCGAAGGTTAATTGACAGGCCGTGCTACTGAGTACAAGTATAGCGCACCTGGCGTGGGGAATCCGAAGAGAAGAACGTCTGAGGATTCCCACGCCCGGAGCCGCCTAAAATACCTACTGACTAGTAGCACCTGCGCGGGGTGATCGGAGCAACCGGAGTGACGCGCATAGGTCCCGTGCGCGGTCACAGGCCACGTGGTATCCGGAACCGGAGTTCCGGCGGGGTCGCGGGAGCGGGTGAGCGGGGGCGGAGGGAGCGACGGGGGGAGCGACGGAGGGAACGGGGACTGGGGCGGAGGTCGGAGCGGAGGCGGGGTCGGGGGCCGGAGCGGAGACCGGAGCCGGAACCGGAACCGGAACCGGAACGGGGGCCGGAGCGGGGGCTCCCCTGACACCATCCCCCCCTTGGAATGCGGCGCCTCGACGCATCGTCCGGACATGGACGTCGGGGTCCCGGAAGGGGAGGGAGTCGAAGGTGGCGGTCGTGATGGCGCGTGGTGCGGCGGGGTACTTCCGGTAGAAATCTGCGACGAGTTCCGGAGCGAAAACGTCGGAGTGTTTAACCCACGAATCATGAGAGGAATTATAACCTTTCCACTGCACGAAATACCAGAGCGAGCCCCACCGGTACTTCGCGTCCACGATCGCCTCGACTTCCCACTCGGGTGGTTCGTCCGGAGCGGCGCCCGGAGCGTCCGGAGCGTCCGGAGCACCGCGGAGGACCGGCGGAGGCTCGTCATAGCCAGTCCGACCCTCGAAGGGGTCGTCCTGAGCCAATTCAAGCTTGACGACCGGAAAGACCGGATGGAGCTGCGAAAGCCGGGGAGGGAGCTCGAGCTTGTACGCGCCCCGCCCGATGACCTGGAGCACCCGGAAGGGCCCCAAGCGGCGGTGCGCGAACTTAGCGGAAGGGCGAGTGGTCTGGATGTCGGAGGCGTCCAGCCAGACCCGGTCGCCTACCTTAATCTCCGGCGCCGGAGTGCGCCGGCGATCGTAGTACCGCTTATACTCCTCCTTAGCCTTGACGAGCGCCGCCCGGGCTTCGGAAACTCCGGAGGCGATCCGGTCGCGGAATTCGTTAACCGCTTCCACCTTCGAGCGCAGCCCGTTCGGCTCGAACCCCATCCGGGGGAGCCGTCCGGTGTCGGTCATGAACGGGACCTGCTGCGTCGACGAGTGGATGTGGTTGTTGTAGGCGAATTCGGCGGCCGGAAGGAGCTCGTCCCAGTCATCCTGCTTGTAGTTAGTGAAAAGCCGGATGAACTGCTCCATCTCCTGGTTAACGCGCTCGGTCTGACCGTCGGTCTGCGGGTGGTACGACGTGGAGGTCGCCGGAGCGACTCCGATGAGGCGCCACAGCTCCCGGGTGAACTCCGCGATGAACTGCGGACCCCGGTCGGAGATGTACTTCTCCGGGGTCCCGTGGAGCTTCCACACGTTCCGGTAGTACAACCGCGCAGCTCCGACGGCGTCCAGGGTCGTGTGGCACTCGTTAAAGTGCGCACGCTTCCCGAGCGCGTCGACGACGACCATCACCGCGTCGTACCCGTGAGCTTCCGGAAGCTCGACGACGAAGTCCACCGAAACCGTGCTCCAGCGCTCTTCCGGAACCTCCGTCGGGTGCAACTCACCGACCGGAAGCTTCCGGAGCGCCTTCGTGCGACAACACAAGTCGCACGTCGCGACATACCGGCCGACGTGTCGGGACAACTGGGGCCACCAGTAGTTCCGGGAGACGAGCTCCAACGTCTTGAAGCGGCCGGCATGCCCCGCCACACGGGTATCGTGGTGCTGCTCCAAGATCCGGCGTCGGAGGTCGTGATCCCGGGGGACCACGATCTTGCCGCGGAAGTAGAGCAGCCCGTCGTCCACACGCCACTCCGCGGACCGGAGCGACCGGGAGCCCCGGACGTTGAGGGCCTCTCGCGCGGCGATAGCGAGGGGGTCCTCGAGGTCCGGACCACGCGCAAGCGCGTCCCGGATGTCCCGGAGCACCGGACGTTCCGGTCCGGTCACCACTACACCTTCGATCGCGCGGACATGGAAGAGCTCCGGAGACAGGAGGGTGACGTCCTGGTTGTCCGGAGCCGCTCCGTGGTCCGGGCGACGCGACAGCGCGTCCGGTCGCCCCATCAGGCGCCCGGGCTTGTGGTGCAGCGTGAAGTCGAACCGGGACAGGTACAGCGACCACCGCGCCTGCCTCCGGTTGAGGTTCTGCGACTTCCGGAAGTACTCCAGGTTCTTGTGATCGGTCCAGATCTCCACCGGATGCTGCGAGCCCTCGAGGAAGTGTCGCCACTCCTCGAGCGCGCGGACGATCGCGAGCATCTCCTTGTCGTGGATCTCGTAGTTGCGCTGGACCGGACTCAAGCTCTTGGAGTAGAACGCTACCGGATGCCACTTCCCGTCCGGACCCTCCTGAGAGAGAACCGCGCCGGAAGCCCGATCGGAGCTGTCCGCTTCGAGCCGGTACGGCCGGGCCTCGTCCGGAAGGATCAGGACGGGGTCCGTGGTCACCGCGTCCTTCAGCGCCTGGAAAGCGGTGGCCTCCGGTTCGCTCCAACGCCACGCGGTGCCCTTTTTCGACAGGTCGAACAGGGGCCGGGCGATGTCGGAGAAGTCCCGGATGAACCTCCGGTAGAAGTTCGTGAACCCGACGAACTGGAGCACGTCCGTCTTGTTCTCCGGGACCGGCCAAGCGGCGACTCCGGCGACCTTGACCGGATCCATCTCCACGTGGTCGTGAGAGACGATCACCCCGAGATATTCGATCGACGACTTCTCGAACTCACACTTCTCCGGGCGCAAGTAGAGCTTGTGCTCCCGGAGCCGCCGGAGGACCTCCCGGACGATCTCCCGGTGGCGCGTGAGGTCGGAATGGGCGATGAGGATGTCGTCGAGGTATATCATGACGTCCCCGGACAAGATGAGATCTTGGAAGATGTCGTTCATCATTGTCTGGAAGGTCGCGGGGGAGTTGGTCAGGCCGAAGTACATCACCAAGGGCTCGAAGAGTCCCCGGTTAGTCCGGAACGCGGCTTTCCACTCGTCGCCTTCGCGGATCCGGACGTTGTTGAAACCCCACCGGACGTCCAGCTTCGTGAAGTACCGAGCTCCTTTCAATCGATTAATAAGATCGTTGATCAAAGGGAGCGGGTACCGGTTTTTCACGGTCATCGCATTGAGCGCGCGATAGTCCTGGACGAACCGGAGGCCTCCGTCCTTCTTTTTGACGAAGAAGACGGGGGACGCCATCGGGGATTTGGAAGGCCGGATCCGTCCGGTCGCCAATCCCTCCTCGATAAACGCGTCGAGCTCGCGCTGCTCGAGGGGAGAGATCGGGTAGACCTTACAGTTCGCGGGCTTCGAATCCGGGACGAGTTCGATAGCGTGGTCCCATGTCCGGCGCTCCGGTAACGAGTCGAACGACTCCCGGTTGAAGACGTCCTCGAACTCCCGGGCCCATTCCGGAATGGTGTCCGGAGGGGGCGCGGAGTTCCGGGCGAACGCCTCCGCTAACCGCTGTGAAACGGTTCCGGTGGCCCGGATGTCTTCGGAAGGGGTGAACCGGGTATAGAATATCCGGTCCCCTTCCTCGATCTGGTAGTCGTCGTCCTCGGTACCGGAGTCTTCGGAGTCATTCTCCGGAGGCCCCGGAGGGTCTTCGGAGTCATCCTCGTCCTCGTCCGATCGGTCCTCCACGTCTATGACGCAGATCGCCGGAACCGGACCGGAGCGTAGCCGCTTGAGCAACTGCGCGGCGGAGCGAGCCGCACGGCGCTCGGAACGAGCCTCGGTGGTGCACGTAGCGCAACCGGCGGGGCAGCGGCTCATCTTGACCTCCCGGGTTTCCCAGTTGATCTCCGGGTTGTGCTTCCGGAGCCAGGAATACCCGAGGATGAGCTTCTCCTTGCCGAGGCGCGTGACCGCGAGTTGGACGCGCTCGCTGTGGCCCTTGTACGTGAGAACCACGTCCGCGATGTCCCGGATGTAGCCGGCCTCATTGGGGCTGCCGTCTACATTGAAGACCGGGATCGGCTGCGAAAGCCGTCGGACCGGGAACTGATTGGCAGCGACGTACTCCGAGTCGATGAATTCGGAAGTCGCGCCACAGTCCACGAGCCCGTTGGTCGAGAGCTTCGCAGCACTATCGGTGGACGTGAACTCGAGCGGGAGGTGCAGCGAGTTGGGAGCCGGGATTGCCGCGACGGTGTAGCGCTTCGGGAGCCTTCGCTCCCAGGAGGGCTTCCGTGGTGCACGCGGGATTGCCGGGGGGACCGGAGCGGTTCCGGAGTCCGGAGCAACCGGAACCGGAGGGGCCGGAACCGGAGCTACCGGAGCAACCGGAGGAGCGCTCGGGCTGGGGGGTGCGTCTATCGTTTCGGAAGGTGCAAGAGATATATTGTCAGACTCATTACACAGGACGGCGAAACGATTGGGGGACGCGAACGAGGGCGCACTGCTCACTCGTCGCGGAGGGGAAAATCCTCCGGACCAGGAGCAGCCGCGGCAGCGGAATGCTGCGCGGCGGCCTCGGACGACGCAACGCGAGCCAGCAGCTCCTCCAGCAGCTCGCCGTCTAGCTGCCGGATCACCTCATCCAGCACGTCGACCGCGCGGATGTCGACCGGAACGGTGCAGTCCCGGGCGAAGTGGTTCGGGTCGCCGCAGCGGAAGCAACCGCGACGGGGGGCAGCGCGCGCGCGGGTCCGGTCGACGTCCATCGGAACCGGAGCGGAGACCGGGGGCGCTGCGAACCTCGGAGGGGCGGAGGGAGCGGCCGGGACGGAAACCGGGATCATCCGGGCACGGTTCGGGGCGTGCGCGGTCCTTCCGGACGTTCCGGTCGAGCCGATCTTCGAGCGCTGGATCGACTCGTACTGGCGGTACGCCCGGAGACGCCAGCCGGGGTAGTCCTCGAGGTGCGGAGGGTCGCTCGAGCCGGTGATAGCGAGGTTGATCGCCGGGTCGAGTCCGGTCCTGTACTTCGTGACCTTGATGAGCTGGTCTTCGAAGCCGGCGAGGTCGACGAGGTCCTCGAAGTCGTCGGTGTACCGGTAGATGTCCCGGTTGCCCATGTGGTACGCGCGGGACTCGAGCTTGTGCAGGGCGTGGTCCTGCTCGTTCTCCTCGATGAACCGGAGGCGGAACTCCCGCTCGAAGTCCTCCCAGAGAAGGAAGGGGAAGGGCTCCTTGGCGCTCTGGCGTTCGGCCCAGCGCTGCGCCGCATCCTTCGCCATAAAGGACATGGCGAACCGGATGGCCTTGTCTTCGGAGGGATCCCCGTAGGCGTCCCGGAAGCCTTCCGGAACCAACCGGATGTACGTCCGGACCGCGTGCAGGAACGCGCGGCCTTGGGTCCGGTCGCCGTCGAAGACGAACGGGGGGTTCGGTCGGAGGACCGTTTTGTTCGAGGAGGTGGACTCCGGGAATAAGCCTGGACTCGCGGCCGGAGCGGGTGCCGCAGGGGCCGGAGCAGGTGCGGGTTGTAGGTTGGTGACCAGGGCGGTCAAGCGCGCGAGGCTCGCCTCGATAGCGGACATCCGGGCGTCCGCGGTCGGGTCCGGAACCGGAGCTCCGGAAGCTCCGACGGGGGTACTGCCGGGCATGTCGGCGACGATGCGGGGGGAGGAGGGGGCAAGATTCGAATGGGGTGAGGCGGGGGCGCTATCTGAGCTGTCCGAGCCGTCGACGCCGAACTTCGCAATCTTGACCGGTTAATCCCTAGAAGACGTTCTTCTGCTGTAAGGGCAACCACGCGGCCCGAGAAGTCAAGGGTCCTGGCGTGGGGAATCCGAAGGTTAATTGACAGGCCGTGCTACTGAGTACAAGTATAGCGCACCTGGCGTGGGGAATCCGAAGAGAAGAACGTCTGAGGATTCCCACGCCCGGAGCCGCCTAAAATACCTACTGACTAGTAGCACGTGCGCGGGGTGATCGGAGCAACCGGAGTGACGCGCATAGGTCCCGTGCGCGGTCACAGGCCACGTGGTATCCGGAACCGGAGTTCCGGCGGGGTCGCGGGAGCGGGCGAGCGGGGGCGGAGGGAGCGACGGGGGGAGCGACGGAGGGAACGGGGACTGGGGCGGAGGTCGGAGCGGAGGCGGGGTCGGGGGCCGGAGCGGAGACCGGAGCCGGAACCGGAACCGGAACCGGAACGGGGGCCGGAGCGGGGGCTCCCCTGACAGCCTCTAAGAACTCAGAAGAATTAGTCGGTGATAAAGTAGCGTTGAACTTACTTCAGGAGTTTACCACTCCTAAGGCTAAGAACATACAAAGTACATTCCAAGTATGCACCTTTGAAGGACCTGTGTCGGAGGCATATATAAATACAGAGCGAGACTTAGGGATCGGCCGAGGGAAACCAAAGCACAATATAGATCCTGAGGTTCGGTGTGTATGCTGCCAAACCGCGGACTGGATCGTCCCAGGAGAGTCTCAGGAAACCTTGGAATCCTACAGTCAAGAGGTTGAGGACCTACCAGTAGAGTCGGTGTTTAAGTACAAGCCTGTAGCGTTGAAAGTTAAGCCGCTCTTGGCCGATACGCCGGAACGGTATAGGATAAAGCGGGAAATTTTAGGCGATCCTTTAAAAGATATGCCTGTCCTAAGCCCCACACCTATAGACTTCGAACCTAAGGGGCGGTGTGAGCACCCATGGTGCTCTGGCTATGGCACAGCGTCACAGAAACCACCACAACGACACCCACAACACGACACTGCCCGTATTTCCCGAACGAGCAACCACGGTTTCCTAATCCGGCAACGCAATGTCGCGACAATTCCACTCGATCCCCACTTCGCCGCTCCTCGCACACCCACAACAAGTACCAACCATGCCCACGCGATCCCCTGAAACGGTCCCGATGACCACCCACACGGCCGCCACGGAGGCCACGACAACCACGAAACCAACCACCAGCCCCTATCTCGCTCTCTACAAAAACCACGGTTTTCGCACCCCGCGCTCAAGACTGTACGCTCTCGACCGAGCCTCGACATACCACGACCGACGCCGGCCCCACCACAAACGAGGGCGACACATGACGAATACCACCACAATCCGCGACCGACTTGAGCGCCATGAGCAACGGGAGCACGCGGTTTCCGGACCTTGGGACCTCGGCACACCTCGACCACGCTCTCCTCCGACGCAATCGCGATTGCCAAGCGCCGCCTAGCCGCGTAACGACGGCGCGAACACCACACTACAAAAGAAAACCACCAACGAACACCGAACAACCGCGACTTGGTCGCTCACCCGCGACATTCCTCTCCACAGAGAAGCTCTCAAGCTGTCAGCCTCAAACACCAGAAGCTCGGACGGGCGGATCTTGAGGGACGCGCGTCTCGAGAAGGCGGTGCGAGCAAGGCATAAAGGGCAGGCAAGGGAGGGGCGTTTCAGTAGTTCACTCCTGGGCTAGGATTCTCCCCCACTACTTTGTGTATCTAAAACCCACACCAATAAGGATTGACCACGACCACACCTTCTTCGCATCTCAAAGCTTGTCCTCCAAGGCACTCTACTCCCACCCTCACGCAGCCTGAAAAGCCACCAGGCTCGCGCTCACACACCCCGCACCGCGTCGCGACATTTCTTCCTACACAGGTCCTTCCGTGTCGTAGTGGAAGGGTTCGACCGCGGATTTCCCCCTAGCAAATCGTCTACCAAACGACCGGACTCACCCTCCGCACCGGAGACCGTTGACGTCAAAGTCACTCGCGAGCGAACCCCTTGGTTCGCCCACCGACACGATCACGTGCCCCGTTCAAAGGGGAGAGGCATTGGATTAGGTCGAAGCACTGAGGCTTTGGAGGTTCTGAAGGAGCGCATCGGCGACATTGCGTCCTAGCGGAACAGGTATCTTCACTTTCTACACCGTATTCTTCGCTGACATAGCCCGGCAAACCGCGACTTTCCTGCGCCAACCGCGGTTTTCCACACAAAACCACAAGAGCCTCGCGCTCCCAACCCACGCACACACACACACCCGCGGTTTTCACTGCCTATAAGCCTGCCTACAACGTGCCAGACGCCCTAGGGACCACGCTCTTACAAACCCCCTAGAGGACGAACAGGCCACCGACCGAAACCCACACCCATTCCCTCGGTAGCGCCGCAGTCCGCATCACAGCGGTACACTCAGGAGCACAAGGAAATTATTGATAAAATCCACGAAGGAGATTTTCTGTGGGCCGAAGAGAGAAAACTGATGCACCATTTTATGATGCTTCAAGAACAAGCTTTTGCTTGGGAACCTTCGGAACGAGGAAGCTTCAGACATGATTTCTTTCCTCCTGTGGAAATGCCGGTTTATCAAATCCCGTGCCAGGGAGATCACCCGAGATCCAACTGAGCCAAAAGGCCACTATAATCGGTCATCCGATTATACTCTCCCGGACTATTTATACTTGATTAAACACATTTTGCATGCATTTAACAGTACCCCCCCCATTAGGCACTGAGCCCTCGAAGTGCGGAATGATCCTAGAATGGATCCGAGATGTTCCGGAATGGAACCAAGATCGGGACGGAACCCGAAACCGGGGACGGAACCCCGGGTGCACTTCCGAAGACTACAAGGATAAACAAGAGGCCCCCAGATCACATGATCGACCTGCCGGACGTTACCGAGTTCAAATGATGACAAATTATGACAGGTTCTCCAGGCCTGCAAAATTTTGCCATCCATGGGGTTTGAACTCGCGACCAGTATTGACCGATTATACTATCAAATCCCGTGCCAGGGAGATCACCCGAGATCCAACTGAGCCAAAAGGCCACTATAATCGGTCATCCGATTATACTCTCCCGGACTATTTATACTTGATTAAACACATTTTGCATGCATTTAACACGGTTGTAGAACATAAAGTATGGGTGGAGCGAAGTATTCCAATTCCAAGGGGACAATTGGAGGAAGTCTGTAAGATCATCAAGAGTAAAATTGATGCTGGCGTCTATGAGCCGTCAAACTCGTCTTACAGAACTAAGTTCTTTGGGGTAGTAAAGAAAGATGGAAAAACCATCCGACTTGTACACGCCTTAGAACCCTTAAATGCGGTTACAATAGCGCATTCGGGATTGCCTCCTGCGACGGAAGAGTTAGCCAACCACTTTGCGGGTAGAGCATGTGGGGGAGTCTTCGACTTATACTCTGGGTATGACCACAGAGATTTGGCCGACAGTTCTAGGGATTATACCACGTTTCAAACGCCTTTCGGGGCCTTAAGACTGGTAAAATTACCGATGGGTTGGACCAACTCTGTACCAATATTCCATGACGACCTTACATATATCCTTAGGGATGAAATCCCTCACGCAACCATACCTTACATTGATGATGTACCTGTACGAGGACCTGGGAGCAGGTACCAAGACGCAAATGGAACGTACGAGGTTCTGGATGAAAATCCTGGGATTCGAAAATTCATTTGGGAGCATTTCCAAAATCTTAATCGAATAGCCCAAAGAATCAAGTATTGCCATGGGACAATTTCGGGGACTAAGGCTTTGCTGTGCCTAGACGAATTTCCGGTTGTGGGACACATGTGTTCCTTCGCTGGAAGGAAACCTAATACGGACAGAGTTGGAGTCATTGCGAGATGGCCGCCCTTAGAAAATGTGTCTGAAGTACGCCAGTTCTTAGGAACAGTAGGAGTAATGAGGATGTTCATAAAGAACTATTCTGTAATGTCTAGGCCTTTAACGAAGCTACTTAGAGTGGCAGTTGAATTTACCTGGACAGACAAAGAACAGGCTTCTATGGACGCCATAAAGGAAGCAGTAAGTACCTGTGATGCATTAAAACCATTGAACTATGAGTGGGACAGCGAGGTTTACTTAGCTGTGGACACATCTTGGATGGCTGTGGGCTATGAGGTCTACCAGTTGGACCCCGCAGACCCTACAAAGAAATACTATGCCAAGTTTGGTTCAATCCCTCTTAACGAACGGGAGGCTAGGTTCTCTCAACCTAAGAGAGAACTCTACGGCTTAAAACGCGCCCTCGAGGCCATGCAGTACTGGTTACTAGGCTGTAGGAAGCTAGTTGTGGAAACCGATGCACTCTATATTAAAGGGATGCTAGGGAATCCAGGAATGGGACCCAATGCCACGATTAACCAATGGATTGAACAAATCTTAATGTTCCATTTTTCGCTTAAGCATGTCAAAGGCGCTACGTTCTCCCCTGACGGGTTATCAAGACGTAAGCTCCAGCCAGGAGATGAAATCTATGAGAACCGGGAGGAGGGGTACGACGAAAATCCCATACCTGAGGATCATCCGGACACGGAGTCAGATAGTCCTGAACCCTTAGAATTTGAAAGTTTTAAGGAGACTATTGACACACGGGGCGGATATTTCCAGGAACTAAGGACCGACGTACTAGAGTTGGATAGAGCTGAGCAAGTTGCGGATTTCTTCCAAGAATGCAACCTTGCTAGGTCTAAGGAACTCGAAATAGATGAAGCTGTAGAAAAAGCGTATCAAGATATAGGCAAAGTAATGCCTCAGTATCTGATGACGCATATACGTAAAGAGGAACCTCTCCTGCCCAGTAAGGATTTAAAATATGATCCCTTAAAACGGGAACCATATCCTGAAAAGCATAGAACGGCTTCTGGCATAAAGCAGGATGAAAAATTACACATAGTACGAGCATGGCTTAAGGATCCGATGAAACGTCCTACTGGATATTCTCGAGCGGAATATTCCAGGTTCATGCGACATGCTACAACATTTTTCCTGTCTAAGTCCGGGAAGATGTACAAAAAGGGGAAGGACTCGCAGCATAGGCTGGTAGTGGCTAAAGACCAGAGAATGTACATGCTTAAGGCAGCACATGATAGCCTAGGACATAAAGGCGTATATTCAACAAAGTCATTGTTGGAAGTACGGTTTTGGTGGCCTGAGTTTGAACGTGACGTACACTGGTATGTTAGTACCTGCCATCTGTGCCAAGTATGGCAGAAAAAGTTGCTTAGGATTCCACCTATCGCAACAATGACTCCGAGTCTATTTCAGAAAATTCATACGGATGTCATGGTAATGGGAGTTGTTTCTAATGGGCACAAATTAGTAGTGGCCGCCCGAGACTCTTTATCAAGATGGCTTGAGGGGCGGGCCCTAAGATCCGACAATGGCGAAGCCTTAGGAAAATTCTTACTCGAAGAAATAATCTGTCGATGGGGATGTCCTAAGTGGCTAGTAACCGATAATGCTCCGCAGTTTATTGCCGCTCTAAAGTGGCTAACGGCGAAGTATGGTATCGTAGGAATAAGGATTTCACCTTATAATTCCCAAGCAAATGGACCGGTTGAAACGGGCCATTGGGATGTTAGGCAATCCATGTTTAAGGCCACGGGCGGTGACGCCAGGAAATGGTACTGGTTTATGCCTCAAGTTCTTTGGGCGGACCGTATCACGACCAGGAGAGGCCTAGGTTGTTCACCCTATTTTGCTGTAACCGGTGAAACGGTGCACCTGAGTATGGGCTGCCGAAGACTAAGACTAGAACTAGTGCGCGTGAACACACTACAACTAACTCAACCAACACACACACAACACACAACCAATACTCGGTACCAACAATGAGTTCGGGTCACCCTGAGATATACAGGTAAGATGTAATCTCGCGATCAACGTTCTGGGACAAGGCCTGCACACGAATGCGACTTCTCTAGAGCACTCCCAAGTACTTCCAGTAGTTGTGGAACAACTAAACTAGAACTCTCTCCACAGATACCGGGGGAACGGTATACGGGGTGGGTGAAAGATGGTAGTGTTCTAAGAGATCCAACGAGTTCTTAGAGGTCTGGCAGAGCACAACAAGCCTGCTATACGGGGTCTTGTATCAATGCTGGCCCTCTATCACAACAGCCCTTTCTATACGGGGAACTGTCTGCGACGAGCTGACTACAACAAGCCTGCTAAACGGGGTCTTGTATCAATAGTCCTACACAACAGCCCTTTCTGAAGCGGGGAACTGTCTGTGCGACCTTTGACACTATAGACAAAGGATTTACGGGGTCTCACAAGTGAGTTGAGTAGTTTACTACTGATCACAAGTCCTCAAGCGAAACAACCTCTCAAGGTCAAGTTCTTAATGAAACCAACAGATAATGTTTTATTGACACAAATCTCCGCTCGGTTACAGAGGACACCAACGCCGTAGGAAAGTACTTTGGACTGCAGGCAGCCTGTGGGCACAACACTGGGGGCAAGGTGCAATATACAGGCCCGGTAAATAGGTGGCAAATAGTGGGTATATTTTAAACAAACCTAACAAATACTTGTTATTTCCTGGCCTGTTATATTTTGAGGATATTTTAAACAAGCATGTGATTTGGTCATTATTTACCGGCCTGGGAAATTTAGAACATTCTTGACATTTTCCAGAAAAGAAGTCACTATTTCCCGGCTTGGGAAATATCAAATCTCCGGGCCTGGCAAATAGTAATCAAATTGTGATCCCAAACAAGCCAGATCCCAGGAATCCTACCAACACCTGCTAAATAAGGCAATAAATTATTACTCAAAGTAGAAGAAACTAGAAGGGACTATCAAATCCATCAAATCCATTGTCTTGACATCACATCAGGATTTTCTATTGATTACCAGATCACTCCTCATCTCCTCTACCTTGCAGTACGTCAAGTAATGGAAAAGCTGTATTCTGTTATTGGTGGAGACACCCCTGGAGCCTCCGACAAAATGTCATCTGAATCAACACTCACATGCTTTCTATCTATCATGGAGCACTCTACAGTCTTTTTTTTAAATTATGCCTATCGTTATGAAATGCCCATCTCAAGCCAAAGCAAAAACAGCTTTTGGTCTGGACCTTCGATTCAGAGAGCTTGGTTGGTACTACAGTAGACACATTCCTAGAGGATTTTGCTAAAGCTCTCGCAGGATTGAACCAGATCACAGTTTTTATTGCATGATGGGGCTATTCTATGCTGTCTATTGTGGAAAGTATACCATTCATTTCCATTATAAATAACCAAGTTCTTCAATAGCAAAGAAGTTGAAAAGCAAGTCCAGAAGTCAGACAAAATTGGTTTTTGGTTTTGTGGAAAGACAGAGGCAACAGCATTTTACTTCTGTGTAGGGTTTTCTTCAGGAAATCAGTCCGAGACCTATGTTCTATCAAGTAAAAGAATGAAACCAGCAATGAGTCCCAGACAAGGTGGAGTAGACTTCAATTGAACATCCTGAAATTGTACTCAAGTCACGTGAAGTGTGTACGAGTACACACTTCACGTGACTTCAATAGGATCTGAATGTCTATTTGACATTATGCCAGCTGGAAAAGGCTTGAAAAATAAGAAAGAGAAGAATCTCAAAAATACTATCAACAGAGCAACAATGATCTAGACACAATGATTCGTCCTACTATTGGGATTAGGGCTGTCTGCCCTTTCTTCCGCCCAAAAGAGGATATCAGGTTAGGGTTAGGGTTAGAAATTGACAGAGACAAAACCACATTCAGATATCATAGGGGTGATTTTACACAAGTTGCGCTCCAAGACTACAATATACAACAAATACATAGATGGGTGAGTGGCTGCACTCTGTCTGTCATATAGCAATGGGGCCCCATCACTATATCACAGCCAGAGTACACCCTGGGAGAGATGATGGTAACTAATAGGAAGAGCAAGGGAAGGGATGTGGTGGTGGTTTATCGTCCTAATTTATGGGATCAGTAAGATTGAATAAGAAAGGATAGAAGTGGATGGAAAAAGTCTGTGAAGAAACAAAGGAAAAGCTTACAAGAGAATATCGTCCAAAAGAGATAGGCAGACAGACAACGAGATAGGAGGTGGTGCAATTGAGCAGCCAAAGAAAAGCCAAAGTGTTCTAGAAAGTTGTCAGACCAATAAAGTACTCAAGACAGATAAAAAAAAACATGTACTAGGAAACACAGCAGACAGAACAGCGGGGGAGCTTACGCATCACACCCACCAGGGTAGGGAGCTAACCACATGGCCTGCATCTCAGCTATCCTGAACAAGGAGCCAACATCCCAAGGGACAAAGCCAGCCATCACGGAAGGCGTCCTGCAAAGACTAATCTCTGCAAGCATCCAAAATAAAAGAGCCCACAACCCAAAGGACTAAGCCAGCTATCACAGAAGGCGTCCTGCAGGGACTAATCCCCGCAAGCATCCAGAAATAAAGAGCCCACAACCCAAGGGACAAAGCCAGCTATCACAGAAGGCATCTTGCAGCGACTAATCACCACAAGTATCCCATACAACCAATGGAATTGGCTGGAACCAGCAGAGATCCCCACCCAGAGCACCCATGTTCCAGTGTGGCCAGACACTGGTGGACCAACAAGGGGCTACTGCTTTGGAGACGTCTCTCCAAAGTTGGGTGTGGACATGGTGGTTAAAAAGAAGAGGTGGATCAAAGTTTTGTGGACTATATAGTTCATCAAATGATCATGTGACTTTCCATGGAGATCACTGGTTCAAACCAGCCAAAGAGCATTTATTTTGAGCAAATACCTATTTGGACATTACATAAGCAGGTTCAATCCTGTTATATGGCAAAAGTTGGTTTCTGGTCTGTATGATTTATTGTATAACTACTTACAGGATCTGGTCCATCCATGCCATGATCTTCACTGATAAGTATTTGTTGCAGAACCATTCTCCAGTAGTATCTGTCATACAAGCTGTCTTCTGGATGTCTGGTGGTGCAAGAAGAGCCATACACCGCCATTTGCCGGGGAGATCAGTCCGATCTCCCGCGTGCCATTTCGGGCTTTGGTGTCTCGGACATCAGCCGGAATCTCGTCATGTCATAAAAAACGACAATCATTCGGTAAACAGGTGAGACGTGTCTCCAGCGGACGTCGCTCGCTGCGTCCCAGGGACATCGCTGCCGACCTTCCTCCATGACTTGTATACGGCCTCTGGTGGTCATGCCCACAGAATCCATCCAGGATTCTCTCTCGGATGTCAGCCTTGTATATACCAATGGGATCAAATCCGATTAATTCATAGGAATATTATAATATATGGGACTATAACGATCGCTGTAGGCTTTTATACACTGAAAGAAAGTAATGGGAGGTGTTAAAAGGTACTAAGATAAGCGGAAAGGAAAGATCTAAGAAATGTGCCGATGCATCATCCTGTGATCACACCTCTTCATTGTCAGAATCGTGGCCATCGACAGGGGCGTCAACTGCAGCGGCACGGAGGGCATCGATATCTGCGGTGCCGTGTGTTGCTTGGTCGGCCTTTAAGCACTTCGCGATAGCTCTGTCAATTGATGGTCAGCAAGTCCCAAAAAGGAAATGTAGACAGACGGACTTTGAGATCTCGACTTTGTCGTTCTTCGCGGTGGTCCGGATCTTCACAAGCCGGGCATCGACCTTCTCCCAGTACGTTGTCTCATCCGGGTGCTTGATCAGAAGAGCACGCTGCCAAAGATACAAACACGTCAGCAATAGGGCCGGACATGGAGCGAGGTGTGCTTACCAGGAATGAGACACGACCAAGCATATCGAAGGTCACCGGGATATTTGCGCTCTTCACCGATGGCATCGACACCAGGGCTTCACAGAGGGAAATGATATTTTGAGGTTCTTGGCGCTTCTCAAATTTCCGCTTTGCTCTCGGCGCGCTGGGCAGCCAGATGGAATCACCAATCTATACAAAGCCGTGTTAGCAAGTCAGAAAGGAGCGGGAGACTGACAGCGCACTCACGATCCTCTTCGCATCGCAGCGGATGTCAGTAAGATCCTTTTGGATCATCTTATTGATGCGCCCGAGCTTTGTTTTGTCAGCCTTCACCGCTTTGGTAAAACCCCAGCCGGGGTACTTCAGCAGGACATCCTGGAAAGAGTTAGGGTTGACGACAATGACAGTATGCAGGATCTGCTTACCGAGACCTGCTTGAGAGCAATATCATCCGCCTTGTATGCGGAGACAAATGGGGAGAGGACATTCCGAGCGCTATGCTTGGCGATCTTGTTCTGTGTTGCCAGAGGCGTAAGCAAGAATCGGGACCAATCAGCGTGACACATACCTTGAGGATAGCAGGAATGTGGTACACGGCATCTGGGGGATGAATGGTAGCCAATTGTCGACTGACTTTGAGCAACTGGCCATATGTCAGGAGGCGCTGTTCTTCGAGTGATGCCTGAATCGAATTCGTGATCAATACAGGACGAAGCTACAGCAGAATCGATACCTTTGCGAAGAGGTTCATTGCTTCACGGTCCTCTGAGCCCAGCTTGGCTTTCCGTGCGACAGTGCCTGCCAGCTGTGTCACATCTTCTGCAGGTCGCTTGCGGGGATTGGAAGACACAGTAGTTGATCCATTGGAGGGGCTTGACGGCGGGACGATGCTCTGATCGAGGAATAGGCTTCTAGGGGAACTGGGTGGCTCGGGGAGATCAGGATCCAAGATGGGGGGAGCGACAGGCGAGCTGGGTCTATTCATGATTTGATCTAGGTCATCCTCCTCAGAGTCCATGTTGTTGACTGGGCGGGGGAGCAGAGGGGGGTTAAACGAGTGTGGAAGTGGCCAGCAGACCGAATGAGGGAAACAACGGGCGAGAAACTGCAGGCCTGTGCGAAGAAAATTTGTGTCTGTCACCGATCTGTCACGGTGTCACAGATAACTTCGACTCGCTGATCATCCAGAATTTCGCATTTTATACATGCCTGCTGCAAGGACCTCGAAATACGATGCAGGAGAGCGACCACTTGCGATTCCGAGATCGATTTGAGCTGATGTATTTATTTTCTTTGCAGACTTTGAAGCTGTCCCGGGGGCGCCAAAATATTCAAGATGTATCGCTTGCAGTGAAGCACTTGGGCCCGATCTTCTAGTCTTGCGATCTGGACGGCAGACACATCTCACAAGTAATAAGCACACTAATTCAGTCCAGGATGTTGCTCGCCTCCGAGAGCAGCAGGCTGCAGATGCAGTCAAGAATTCACTGCCGGTTGTTGCTGCACCACTTCATTTGCCCGCTCAATTTACCACAAGTACTGGTGAATCTGATATGGCCCTAGACAGCCCACCAGCTCATCCTCTCGATGGCTTTGTAATCGAAGATGATCGCTTCTGGGATGCGGATGGACAAGAGATTCTATTTTCTGCTGGAGACCCAACTGAAGAGCAGAGAAATACTTTGCTGTTGCGTGCACGACTTGAGCGCGATCTCGAATCACTTGAATCTGGGCAGAACCCTGTACTTGGAGCTGGTTCTCAATCCCTTTATGACTCGGACTGTGAAGATACCGACCCTACAGTGTCGGAAATGGTTGCAGAGATGCAAATGCTCGGTCAGTGCTATTAAGTTAACATCCTACATCTGTTCATCTCAGGCTCGTGTCAGGCTTCGAGGATTCCGATGATGACGAATCCGATGCTGGAGATGCCCGCATTGATGAAGACGCAAATTTCGCACCACACGGGTCAAAGACAGTGAGTTGCACCGATGCCGAATTCGTAACTGGCAACTCATATTATTCTGGGAGATGTTTATGCTTGACACGTTAGACAATCTACCCCGTCTCCGTCTGTCTGATGATCATATGAAGACAATATTATGGGTGATGAGAGAATGCCGCACTCCAAATGTCCCTTCATTCTCGGCATTGCGAAGGAAGCAAGCGGAACTTACTCGTCAAGTGAATATCACGCCCCGTGTCCACACCTCGGCGCTGGGGAATAAATTCTATATGAATCATCCCCTTGACCTTCTTGCCTTGGTTCGTAAATTCCTGCTGAATCTATCGCAACACTCTGAATGTGCCCGTTCCAGGATTGGGCAAACCCCTGTGTTCGGAAACTGATGCAGGTGTACCCTGAAGTGACCACAACTGTTTCACAGCTGTACCACGGTTCAAAGTGGCTAAAAGAACTTGATCTTGATGATCTTTCACCGATGTGGGCCGACTGGAAACTGGCCGGCCATCGTCATTTCTACATCAAAGAGCTCGCACAGCTAAAAACTGGGGAATATGTCATCCCACTCAAGTGGGTGATCTTTGAGGCTGCTGAGCATGCAGAGTGTCACCGTGTTACACATTATCAAGAGGTTGGCAATCTTCCTATACACTTATGTGCATGCACTAACTTCAATAGTCCAACCTCTTTGTTATTCAAACACACGAAGTCGTACGGATACCAGCAACAGAATTGAGGTTCAATGTCCTCGATTTGCTGGCACAAGGCATTGTCTTCAACTTCTCTGGTAAGCCCCAAGACATAATATCCGTGAAATAATACTTACAGTTGGTTGCCGTACAGAAGGCTCCCCAAAGTGGTCAAAAAACCGGTGCAATCCAATCCGTAGTGCTGCCAAAGGCAAACCAGTCTTTCACTTGCGTATCATGCCTTGGAGTGACGATGTCTCTGGAAACGTCA